>JAXIVJ010015022.1:0-32789 GCA_036785665.1 Chirona hameri
ATATATATATATATATATATATATATATATATATATATATATATATATATATATATATATATATATATATATATATATATATATATATATATATATATATATATATATATATATATATATATATATATATATATATATATATATATATATATATATATATATATATATATATATATATATATATATATATATATATATATATATATATATATATATATATATATATATATATATATATATATATATATATATATATATATATATATATATATATATATATATATATATATATATATATATATATATATATATATATATATATATATATATATATATATATATATATATATATATATATATATATATACATTATTCATTGCACATCTAGAAGCTGGAAATCAAACACTTTGGTAGGGCATGTCCTCACTCCCACCGAGCTGCCCCCCCCCCCCCCCCCAACAACAACAAAAAACGACCGCTTGATCTGCCAGTGGGTGGATGGAGTAAACAGTTTTGCATACGATGGTGTGATTGTTTTTGGAGACTGGCCTTTTTCCATGGTGTTTTTAGTGAAATGTTGTCAATAATTGTGTCAATTTTTGTTATCCCAGTACAGTTCCTATGACAACCTCCGCCCACTTTGCATAACAAAAATTGACTTGACAATATTTTGTTTAACCTAGTGCCAGCAACGGAATGGCAATTGTGGAATCAAAATAAAACAAACTATAGGTAGGTACCTAGGTTGAGATAGGTAGTTCTAGCTCAAACCTTATCAGAAGTATCTGTCGCCTCCCGGATTTGCTCAATTATCTGAAAACTATGATATCAGCGTGAAACTTTTAGTATATGTCTGTAGTACTGATGAAGTATAAGTCTTCGCACCAACTGTCAATGCAATTGTTGTAGTATTTTGGGAGATAATGACGTTTTAATGACGTCATGTCGTCATGGTTTTTTAAGCAAATTGCAAATAAAAACCGTGAAAAGAAAGGCAATGACATTTTCCTCAAAATAGCTTCCTCGGATTTCCCAAATTGTGTTTTCTTGAACCCCTAAAATACAATTTAAAACATATTTTGTGTGAATTTGAGAAGTGTTCTTCTTATGCTCGAATACTAAAATAAGGTTATCGTCCCAAATCCGCGAGGGAAGAAAATGGGGGTAGTTTTTTGCCACACAAAGTTGCCCCCCCCCCCCCTAAAAAAACGACGGCTGGATCCGTCAGTGACAGTGATTGTATGCATGTCTTAGTCCTCTACCGAAATAAACATTAGCCATGTAAATACAATCGTTGATACATGAATACATTCGTTTACTATGTGCTGTTTGTGGCCCGCATTTGTAATTTAAATCCAACCGCACCCCATTTCGGAGACTCCCGCTCCCGGGCTGGCGACCCTGACTGACCTGGTTGACGGAGACGGGCACCTTGGCCTCGGCCAGCACGCGCTCCAGCTGCTCCTCGTTGAAGTTGGACACGCCCAGCGAGCGGACCAGCTTGGTGGTGACGGCTTCCTCCATCGCTTTCCACGTGTCCAGGTAATCCACGTCGGAGAGCAGAATGTTGCCGTCCGCGTCCTTCAGGGAGATTCCACCGCCAGCCTGCCCACCCCGACCCAAGTCTACAGTCAGACAACAGCTCCGGCTCCCGGGTCCCTGCCCATCTGGTACACCGCCTACCACCGCCAAACAACACCAATCACATGGCGTACCCAGTACGCCGCCTGACGCAGCCAAACAACTTCAATCACATGGCGTACCCAGTACGCCGCCTGCCGCAGCCAAACAACTCCAATTACATGGCGTAACCAGTACACCGCCTGCCGCAGCCAAACAACTTCAATCACATGGCGTACCCAGTACGCCGCCTGCCGCAGCCAAACAACTCCAATCACATGGCGTAACCAGTACACCGCCTGCCGCAGCCAAACAACTCCAATCACATGGCGTACCCAGTATGCCGCCTGCCGCAGCCAAACAACTCCAATCACATGGCGTACCCAGTACGCCGCCTGCCGCAGCCAAACAACTCCAATCACATGGCGTATCTAGTACGCTGCCTACCACCGCCAAACAACTCCAATCACATGGCGTACCCAGTACGCCGCCTGCCTCAGCCAAGCAACTCCAAGCACATGGCGTACCCAGTACGCCGCCTGCCGCAGCCAAACACTCCAATCACATGGCGTACCCAGTACACCGCTTTCCACAGCCAAACAACTCCAGTCACATGGCGTACCCAGTACGCCGCCTGACGCAGCCAAACAACTTCAATCACATGGCGTACCCAGTACGCCGCCTGCCGCAGCCAAACAACACCAATCTCATGGCGTAACCAGTACGCCGCTTTCCATCGTCCGGTCTATCCATACTAATGCCAGACATGTTGTTATGTATGTACAGCGTAACTTAGGGGGTTTACGCCGAACACAAACTGCATGGGGGGGGGGGTAATTTTCGCCCCCATGAGATCTCGAAAACTACGCTACATAGCGACAAGCGCAAAGAAGTGTTTCTTAACTTGATACAAGTTCTATCGAAAGCATTTCTATATGTTTTGGGGTCAGGTCGAAATTGAGGTCTCCAAAGGACATCAAAGGTCAAATTTTCCAGTTTTTCTTCATGTTTTAGGACTTCGCTTCAGAAATTCCCATATTTCTCGGGAACTATGCTAGTTAGAAACAAACTGGAAAAAGCGATCGGCAGCCATTTAAATTTGCAATCGACTCGAAGTCCTCAAATTTGATCTAAAGTCAATATTTGAGGCTCCAGAGGTCAAAAAAGGGAAAAATGTTTTTGTGTTGCAAAACCGTTTTTTGCTGATAACATTTGATCTAATAAAGCTGAAAAAACACTGTTTACGCCATTGTGTTTTTTTCGTCAATGCACTTCCATTGATATACATGGTGATATTGTTAGGTCAACTTAAAAATTTGACCACAGGCCACATTACCTTGACCTGAGGTCAAGACCCAAGTAGGTCATGTTGGAAATAGGGAGACGTGTCTCGACGAGACGGACACATTGCTCTTGGTTTTACTTCTCTATCTTCATTCTGTCGCGAGTTATTGTCAAACAAGTGATGGTGAACTCGGATGACCTCAAATGACCCCATGTGGGTCACTAAACACAACTTACACTTGGATTATCAAGAACATCATATAATACCATGATCCAGATTTAGTTGGACTAATATCATGCATATCCTTGAAATAGGAAGCATTTGAATATTTCCCCATTTACTTATTATGGTGAGGTCACGAAATTGACCTGCCCTTAGGTCACCGATATCAAAATTCTGAGATCAACCAATTGTAAGAACTTATGCCCTCATGACATCCTGTAAGTTTCAAACTGATCGGTGAGAAACTCTGGCTTTGGCACAACTGCAAACGTTTTTGGAGGCGGTGTCACTTGACCTGGTCTTTTGACCTGACCTGAGATGACCCGATGTAAATTGTTTTCTTCAAAGAGAGCGCATTTATGTCCTAACAGGTGTGCCAAAACCCGGCGGCGCTGAGCGCCGCCATTTTGTCGCTATCTGAGAACAAGCTGAGGTGGGGATGGGGGCGGAAATCACCCCCCTGCTGTTCGCGGGTTAACAATAGAGATCAACCAATCACATCTTTGACGGCAGCGATGATGCACACTGCACAGCATAATCGAGTCCCTTCGCTCACAATTGCCGCTATATGTATAGCATAGCCGCTCTTAGACTACCGAACCGCACCATGTCAGAGCCTCAGCACCCTCAGACAGCCTCATACCTCTCAGATCTAGCAGGTGCCAGTACGATGTTTTGTACTCACCTTGTATCCCACGGGGAAGTGGATGAGGTAGAGATCAATGTAGTCGGTGCCGAGGTCCTGTAGGGTATTCTTTAGAGAGGGCAACACCAGCTCCGGCGAGTGGAACGAGTTCCACAGCTGAGGACAGGGGCCACACGCACATCAGGACCTGCTGCCGTGAGTCAGGACCACAGTAGGGTCCGCCGTTTCCTAGGACCCGCACTCACACCAGGGCCTGACATGAGGCGGCACCCACGCCGGCATTAGGGCTTGCCCTGAACCAGGACCGTTGACCGCATCAGGGAGGATGCCAGAACGACGAAGCCGTGATCAAGGCGTGGTTGTTCCTTTCTGCATGTACGTTGAGCACACAAATCAATGTTTGATTAGCTTGCATGTTTTCTTTTGCACTTAAAATGAGCGTGCACTAATTAGCAACAAAAAACGTAAACTTGAACAATTTTAAAGAGCGGTCGCCTTTGGGGATTGCGGAATTCTCAGGGAAGTTTGACTCTCCTGGCGTCCGACAGGCGGCGGCGACGCGTCGTCGTAATCACGCCGTAGTCGCGCGTAGTCGCGCGTAGTCGCACGGCGGCGACGCGTCGCCGTATAATCACATCACCTTGCTGGTGATGAAGACGTCCTCTCGCTTGACGGTGCCGTCGGCGATCTTGTTCCTGAGCGCGACACCAACCTCGGCCTCATTCAGGTAGGCCCAGGCACAGTCGATGTGCCGGTAGCCGAGCGAGAGAGCCGTCTCCACCGCCGCCACCACCTCGCCCTTCTCCGACTGCACGGACACGGACAGCGTCACACAGGCGACAGGCACAGGTCAGCAGTATACGGCATACAGTATACGGCACAGGTCAGCTACAGGTGACATGGGCAATGCATTGGTGTTATATTCTCCAATATAGAAACTTTAGAGTGTCGAGTCAGTTAAAATGGAAATGTATTTGAATTATATAAGTGTACTCAGTGTTGTTGGCAAACTGACAGAGACGGTGGTATGCACACAGCTTTTAGAATACGTGTCTAGTCACCACATTCTTCCTGACTCACAATATGCGTATCACGCTCATCACTCCACAGAACATGCAGTCATAGATATCGTTAGCCACATCAGCAACTGTATGGACGCCGGCGAAGTTACTACAATTGACCCGCGCCGTGTCGTGGGGGAGGTGTTTAGACACCCCCCCCTCACTCAAGTTTTTCGAGCATAGCGAAAAAAGACGGAGCGTAGCGCCGCCGTTTTTAGCACAGCTGTTTGGGCATAAATTGCCCAAATTATGTAAAAAAATACCTCGGGTCATCTTAGGTCAGGTCACCACACCAGACCAGGTTACGTGACCCCACCTCCAAACAAACTTGTGGTTGTGCCACGGTCACAGTTTTTGGATGATCAGTTTTACACCTACAGGATTTCATAAGGTTATATATGTCTTCATTGCATGTATCTTGGATTTTGTATATCAGCGACCTAAGGTCGAGTCAATTTCGTGACCTCCCCATTATAAGTCAACGGGGAAATATTCGAATGCTTCCTTTTCCAAGGATACGCAAGGTATCAGTCTAATTCCTTCTCAATCATGTTAGTATAGGCCATTCTTTTGATGACCTAGGTACCATTTCTGTTCAGTGACCCCTACAGGGTCAGCCGAGGTCATCCAAGGTCACCAACAGTTGTATGTTAATATCTCTCGACATGATGACGATAGAGAAGTAAAACCGACACCAATGTATTTGTCTCGTCGAGGGACGTCTTCTCATATGCAATATGACCTACTTGGGTCACCACTTGACCCTGACCTGAGGTCATTTTTTAGGTTGACCTAACCTGGTTAACACTAATATGAGTCGAAGCACCTTGTTGATACAAACACGATGGCATCATACTTATTGCCTTGTCGTTGTTAGTTAAAAAGCTATTCGTGAAAAAACTGTTTTGTAAAAAATCTCCTTTTTGACATTTGATGAGCTCTAGAGCCTAAACTATTGGCCTGAGCTAAAATATGAGGACACTTTGTCGATTGCATGTTGCAAGAGCTTTCAATTGCTCTTTTCTGTGTTTACCTAACTATCATAGTTCCTATGATATCTGGGGGTTTCTGGAGAGAAGTACTAAAACTGGAAAAATGGAACTTTAATGACCTCTGGTGACATCAATTTTGGTTTTAGGGGAAAATTCGAAGTACTTTTGAATGTGCTTGTCGAGAGCTTTCGAACGTTTTTTTTTCGGCGTCATTTAGCCCTTTTAGTTTTCGAGTTAGAGAGGGTTGGTCTAACACCCCCCCGCACAGCGAAGGTGGCGCTGAGCACGGTGCGGGCTAACTCAAAGGCTTCGACTGTGTAGACCGCGCTGAGCTATTAGTCAAGCTGGAGTGTTACGGCATTGCGCCACATTGGTTTTCGGACTATTTCACCGATCGACGCCAGACTGTGAAGGGTGGTAATGCGCCGAGCCTTGAGATCGCGAATGGTGTGGTTCAGGGTAGCATAGTTGGACCTCTGATGTTCCTTTTGTTCACCAATGACATCCAGTGCTATGTGTCAGCCGCATGTAAATTAGTGTCTTAACGCAGATGACATGCAGCTCATGCACGAATCGTTGCCGTCTGTCTGTGACCTTGCACAGCTGCGTCCGTGGGCCCCTAGCAACTTAGTCCTAGTCTAACCTAGTCCAACCTAGCAACCTAGTCCAACCTAGCAGCAGCCTCTGCATGGTTTCGTGACAATGGCATGCAAATCAACCCGTCCAAAACTGAATTAATCGTTGTTGGCACGCCCACCAACAGCCGCAAAGGTGCCGGGCTGAGCGTTAAAACCGAGAATGCACAGCTGTTTCCTTCAGAGAACGTCAAAATATTGGTCATACTTATATACACAAATCTTAGCTGGCAACATCAAACAGCCAAAATCATTCAGCGTTGCTTTGGCCTCCTCATCGCCATCAACAAGCTGAAACATGTGCTTTCCTGCGCCACAACATAATTATTGATTGATTCGCTGGTGATTCCACACATCAGATACTCCACATTTATTCCACATTTATTCCACATTTATTCAGATATTCCACATTTACCTGCATGATACAACAGTCACTCGGCTCCAGTGAGTGGAAAAGGTCATCAACTTCGCAGACATAATTGTTGCTGGCATACACAGACGCGATCATGTCACGGAATCCAGAGAACGACTTGAATGGCTTAGTTTCGATCGAACTGTGGCCCTCCGAGATTGCACCTGTTTACATTAGTGTTCGCCACGGGCCCAAAAAAAACAGTACGGCCCAGTCCAGGCCCATGAACACCAAGCCCAGGTCCGGACCAGGCCCGGTCAAATTAATAATATTGAGGCCCAGGCTCGGTCTGGCCCGTTCAGACATATAATTATTTGCACAAAATTTACAATCATTATCCTAACATATTTGCTTATATACTATAAATGTGAAACAATGAACCAACTATGCTAACCAAAAAAAACCACAGCCACAGCAACAGTGTGTTGCTGTGTAAGTGAACTGCTGGTTAACCGGCGCACATCAGGGGGTTGATTTCCGCCCCCCACTCGGGTTTTTCGCAAATAACGATACAACGGCGGGGCGCAGCGCCGCCGAGTTTTGGCACACCTGTTAAGACAACAATTGCGCACACTTTGACAAACAAATGCACCTCGGGTCATCTCAGGTCAGGTCACCAGACCAGGTCAAGTGAGCCCACCTCCAAAAGCGTTTGCAGTTGTGCAAAAGCCAGAGTTTATCACCGATCAGCTTGAAACTTACAGGGTTTCATGAGGTCATAAGTACTTACAATTTGTTAATCTCGGAATTCAGATATCGGTGACATAAGGTCAGGTCAATTACGTGACCTCCCCATAATAAGTAAATGGGGAAGTATTGAAATGCTTCCTATTTCAAGGACATGCATGATATTGGTCCAATTACTTTTGGATCATGTTATTATAGAATATTATTGATTATCCAAGTGTATGTTTTGTTCAGTGACCCCTATGGGGTCATTTGAGGTCATTCGAGGTTACCATCACTTGTTTGTCAATAACTCGCGACATAATGAAGATAGAGAAGTAAAACCGACAGCATTGTGTTTGTTTCGTCGAGACACGTCTCCCTATATGCAAAGTGACCTACCTGGGTCTTGACCTCAGGCCTAGGTCACGTGACCTGAAGCCAAATTTTGAAGTTGACCTAGCAACTATTATCTAGGGGCTAGCTGACCCATTCACCCGTTAACCCATTACCCATATACTCGGTAATATTTGTAGGTGCTAGCTTGTCCTGCTGACGCATTAACACGCGGGATGGAGGGGTGTGGGGGGGGGGGGGGCGAAATCCGCCCACCCCTAAGGTTTTTCGGGGATAGCTGAAAAACCGCGTGGCGCAGCGCCATCTTTTTTTATAATACCTGTTCGGAAATCAGCTACCCACATTATGTGCAATTCTTGACTTCGGGTATATCAGGTCAAGTCACCAGACCAGGTCACGTGACCTCCAAAAAGTTTGCGTCCGTTAACCTTTAACCCGTTGAGACATTGATCAGTTACCTCGTCCATATTTTCTGAGAGCTAATTTTGAAGTGGGTTAATGCTCAACCCTTAAAAATGAGGCGACCTGTACAGATCTACACCTGTACTGTACAGTACAGTGCAGAGGCTCATGTGCATCGCGTATTTTGCGCTTTTGTTCAGCTCAACCGGTATTTCGTACAGAAAGTTATTAATTTATGATATAATGAACGGATTATTTCGTTAACGCTCGTTTCAACGCCACCTGTCAACAGACCTCGTCGCCCAACATAGACCCGTTCTGACCGGTCACGCAGCAGGTCAGGTGGCCGGTCAGTCAGCGGGTTTATACAATTATGGCCAGGGATCAGCAGGTTAATGGCTGTTAGCATTTCGGCGGTAATGACTGTAATGGTGCTCTTTTCTCACTTGCATTGACATAAAAATCAACTACATCAATAGCATGACACAATTATTATAGAGCATTATCCCGCTATAGATTATTATAAAAAGTCCCGGTAGAGGCGCAAAGGCTACCAACAAAGCCACCAAGCAACTTAAGATCAGCCAGTTCTGGGATCAGAGTTGAATGGGCGCCAAGCATCCTCCTCATCATCATAATCATCCTAAATTTTGGATGAGAAATTGAGGCCATGCTAACCGAAAATATGCCTGTCTTTATTGATTTATTTATTTTATTTATTTTATTGATAGCCAACAGAGCAAGACTCCAATAACAGGCGAAGTCGTGAGAGATAAAACACGATGGTAAACTACTAAATACATAGTAAAACATAAACACATCATAAATGTATAAATAAATACAAAAAAGCACCAGCAATCGTATAAGTTTAAAGCGACGCCACATACTTGAGGACACTGTTTTTAAAACTGTAAAAGTTGCCTCCGAACATATCTGCATCCACAATATCACTATTTAAGAAGGTGTTAACTATTTTCGGAATCCTGACAAACAGTCCACTTTGTACAGTGCTCACTCGTGCATGGGGCACCGCGAGCAGGGTTCGCGAGCGGGTCGATCGGGCAGGCACTCTCAAAGGCAAATTGAACAAGAGAGTTCCTGAGTCCAGTCTGTTGTCAAAGACGCTGCGAGCAAACAGAATATCATGCTGGATTCTCCGAGAAGCCAGAGAGGTGACTTTGAAATATTGCAAAAGATCTCGGTACGAAAGAGAAGAAAAGCCAGCATGATGGTGTGCTTGAAGCCACATGAGGAATTTGTGCTGTACCCGATCGACCCGCTCAGTGTGGGCCTTGGCCGCACCTGTCCAGATTACGCTGCCGTACTCTAAAACTGAGCGCACATTGGCATAGTAAGCAGCCATAAGGGCACTTTGCCTAAATTTATCTCGTCCCACATGTTGGAACGACCGAATCAAGAGCCCAAGTGCTCGGTTGCCCTTGCGTACCGTACAGTTCACATGGGCCGCAAAGGTCAGCTTTGAATCTATCATGACTCCCAGATCACGTATCTGTGACACTCGCTCTAACTCCGTGTTATCAATGAAGTAATCTGTCTGGACAGGTGCGCGTCTGAGGGTCATCGTAAACGACTTGCATTTACTGGGATTTAGGGTGAGTCCCCAGCTGACAGACCAGGCAATCAGCCGGTCCAGGTCCTCCTGAAGCCGAAGTCCGTCAGCAGGGGACTCAATTTTGCGATAAAGTTTAACGTCGTCTGCGTAAAGCAGACAGCCGGAGTTGATAACGGATGGCAAATCGTTTATAAACAACGAGAAGACCAAAGGGGCCAGAATGGACCCTTCCGGAACACCTGAGAGGACCGGTTTCCACTCGGATGTCTTCCCATTGACGACGACCCTCTGACGCCTACCCGACAGGTACGAGACGAACCATTTTTGAGCATTTCCTTGCAAATTGTAAGAATTTATGAGTTTGTGAACAACAAGCGCATGATTGACACTTTGAAAGGCGGCCGAGTAGTCAGTATAAATAGCGTCCGTCTGGTACCCGCCAGATATGGCCCCCCACGCAGAATGCAAGTACACCGCAAGATTCGAGATACATGAGCGTTTTGGAATGAAGCCATGCTGCTGCTCATATAAAACCGGTTTTACATGATTAGATAACTGGTCATATACGACGCGTTCGAGGATCTTTCCAAAGAGGGGGAGCAGGGACACTGACCGGTAATTACCCGGTACTTTTTTGTCACCCTTCTTGAACAACGGGATAATGTTCGCCTGCTTCCACCTCTCCGGAAATACACCACCTCTCACAGAAAGGTTACAAATTTTGGTCATCGGCACAACGAGCTCATCCGCACACTCAGAGATAATCCTTGCGCTGATGTTATCAGCGCCGCATGCCTTGTTGGGCGCTACAGACTTGAGGGCGCTTAGGACGGCACTATCAGTCACAGTAAATTCATCAAGGCTATCGAGTACATGATATTCTGGAGCGTCCGGAAATGTTCGCACTCTCGGATCGGTAAACTTTGAAGCGAAAGCTTCATTAAGTACAGTGGCTCGTTCGTAGTCACCGGTCACATGGCTGCCGTTCGAATCGATCAAAACAGGTGAGACGGACGCCTTCTTAGTAACACACTTTAAAAATGACCAGTATCGTTTGGGGTTAGTCTTAAAATCATCTGTAAGTTTCACTAAATATTCAGAATACTTCGCGTTAGCGATGTGCTTAAATTCCCTTCTACGGTCAGCAAAGTCCGTCTCACTCGCGTGCCCAGGATTGCGCTACAGGCGTCGGAAGGCCGCCTCTTTCAGTCGAAGTGCGGCACGCACCGTCCGATCGAACCAAGGCGGTACTCTGCGTCGCAGCACCACTGTCGGTATGTGATCGGCGATCGCGGAGTCCAACAAGTCATAGAACATGTCTACGGCCTCATCAACACTCACATCATCCAAAACCGACCACGGGATCAGGGCGAGACTACGGCGCATTCCCTCAAAATCTGCACGTTTATAATTGAAAGCAGTGCGGCGCGTGACGACTGGGGGGCGAGTCAATGTTAGGCGAAGGGTTCCTAACAGCTCTTTATGATCAGTGTTAAAATGACTATCCTGAACTATCACATACATCGGGGC
Source organism: Chirona hameri (assembly GCA_036785665.1). Classification (NCBI taxonomy): domain Eukaryota; kingdom Metazoa; phylum Arthropoda; class Thecostraca; order Balanomorpha; family Balanidae; genus Chirona; species Chirona hameri. Next base: position 11,402 of record JAXIVJ010015022.1, read on the forward strand.
AATACGAGAAAATGCCAAATCTAAAATATTGGAACCTCTAGTCGGATCGCTCACCCACTGTTTCAGGCCAAGCACATCAACGGCGTCTAAAAACCGCACCGCTCGTCCAGACGTCTTAGTCAGGGTCGACGTCGCCCCGCCGGGAGCCGCCGTCCATCCAACCTCTGGCAGGTTGAAGTCGCCGACGACAACCAGCCTGCCGTCTCCCGGCTGAAGAGCCGACAGGGCCGCCGCTATCTTCTCCAGGGCGGGGTCGTCATCAGGCGGGCGGTAGCAGACGGCGATCGTGATGGCAGCCCGCTGCAGCCGGACCAGTATCACCTCGATGTCAGGCGGGTCCGGCAGTCGCAGCGGCAGCAGGGAGGAGCGGACGGCGCAGGCGACGCCGCCGCCCAGCCTAGCGCGGTCACGGCGAAACCATGTGTGCTCGCTGAATCCTAGCTCCAGCTCTGAGTCAGCTACCGTGTCGTTCAGCCAGATCTCTGAGAAGCTGAACACGTCGTTCCTTTCCAACACGGGAGCGTATGCACGGAGACTTCCGAGCTGTTTCTTTAGGCTACGGACATTCGTATGGTGGATGGTAAGCTCCCGGAGAGGTGGCGCAGCCGCTGTAGTTGTAGATGGCGCTCCGGGCCCAGGGTTGAGCTCGATATCCCCCGCCAGGAACAGAAGGTTGACGGCCGAGAAGCGCCCGGCCCGGAAAGACGCCACGGAGTTGGAGTAGTAGGCTATCCTGGTACGGAAGTACCGCATTCGAACTCCCATGCTGGAGATCGTGGGTCGGCGATGCTGCGCAGCGACGATGTCTCGTGAGCCCACGAACAGTAGAAGCGCGGAGAATAGCGCCACCGCGAACAGCGGCCGCCAACCCGCCAGGCTCCGGTTCATTCCTCCGGCAACAGGTGGCGCTGCGGACGCCTGCCCCGGCCTCACCAAGGTCAGGCGGGTCGGGTCAGCCATCCCGGTGAGGCGGCTACGTCACTCAGACTACGTTTGCGCTCGCTCCACCAATCAGCGTTCGAATCCGATGTGGGATGACGTCATACCGTGGGCGAGGCCGACGTGACTCTCGGGCGAGGTCACTCACGGGTACACCCTCATCCACATCACCGACTACAATGTCGGGTGCGTACAGAGCTATAAATATTACCAAGTGATAGAGCAGCACTTTAAAAAGGTCTCTGCTCACTTCCAAACCGCAACTCAGCCTCGTTCCAGCCCAGTAAGGCTAGAAACGGGAGCGATCGGTAGCACAACCTCCACCACGGGTCGCCATCTTTTAGAATCCCCATTTTATTTTTTTATGTTATTTCCAGGCATAGGAGCATCGACGGACTCCAGATGGGAAGAAAGTTTGCTGGAAATCAAGCAAGCCCTAACAGGTGGCCCGCAGAAAGCACGCACCAGTACCGACAAGGACACAGAGGCGCGCATCAATGCGGCGCGGGACACAGACACGCTTATTGATTCCGAGTTTCGGAGCACCGCATGATCGTGGTGCCGGCCCGCGATGTTGTTGTGTGCCAACTGTGCGTCCCCAACTTCAGCCCTGAAGTTGAACTCGACAGCAGCAAGCCCAACGTCCATGGCATATGGCGCTATGCGTTATCCGCGTCGAAACTGCTTTTCCACCACCAGCAGTCATTCCGAAGCCGTTCAGTCGACTCAAATAATCAGTGAAACACCACCTGGCCTCCATGAAGCATAGAGACGCAAAAGCAGAAGAAGTGAAGGAAGCAGAGCGCGATGTGGCACGTGAAAAGTCGAAGCAAAGTGTTTGCAGAAACTCTTCGATGGCAGCATACCATGTTCTCCAGCACTCCATGGCTCAGGACGTGTATGAGAAAACGATGGTCCTCTGTAACATGACTGGTTCTGCGATGGGCGATCTCTGTCATTTCGCCACGCAGATGCAGCGCTTCAGAGACGCTTTTAGCGATGTCGTCCTGGATGGTGTAGCACGTCATATAAATCGACGCTGCCAGCGCCATCGAAGCGTTCACGGCGAACATGCCGGTGTTGATGTCTGCTCTGGAGGACCAGCTGGTGAACAACCAACTGTCTGCAGGCGCTGCAGACAGTTGGTCAAAGCAGCCAGCAGAGATAGAGAAAGATCTCAAAGTATTGAAAGGTTATTACCTCACAGTCAATAACTAAACCACGAAGCTACCGAAAACCTACTAAGTACACGCCAACGGTTAAATTGTGTGATAGCAATGTTCACTTGTGAAAAGTGGCCAGCTGCCACAGCTCACTGGTAGAAACAGCTTGGTACTCTTTGGGTGTTTGTCTGAATTGCATTATGCAGGTAAAGTGTTCGTGAAACTTTCCTCGCGATAATTGATGTGATCAAACTGACGTTTTTTCAGATCCATCCTTCCTGGCGCGTCTGGCGGCACTCCTGGATCTCCAGCACTCCTGCACTCCTGGACTCCTGGATCTGTACTCGGTGCTTTCCAAGACGAGCAAGTCCCTCCAGAACCTGCAGCAACTTCCATGAGAGCGGCAGAGTTCATACGAGGAGATGGTTGTGGACCTGCGTCTGAAGTGGAAAAGGCTTGGCTCACGTCAACAAAGTGGTTCCACACCACTGAACGGACTTGAAATCCAGGAGTTGATAGACGAATGGGACAGTAAGAAGATGGCGATGTGCTGCCCGAACCTCTCCAGGTGCGTCTCCAACCTTCCATATCGCGAGGTAAGTGAGATAAGAGTGGATAATTCGTAATTACGTGAATTCTGAGAACACTAAGAATGTAACTAAAAAGTATATACTTGTTATACTTGAAAAAGTATACAAGTATATAAGTGTTTCTTTGCTTTACCAAATTGCCTCATTCAATATTTATGTTTGCTGGCAAAACTTTCCCATAGTGACAGCTGTGAAGACCCCTAATCATTATTGTGTACCCTGACAAAAAGATAATGGTAACTTTAGTATTCCTGATCATGTATGCATGTAAACAAATTTAAACAATTGATGAGAATGCTTGAGTTTAGCGTAGCTTGTGACTTTTATCGTACCGATGACCAACTACTGTTTGCTATGTTGTTAATCCCCTCTTCTGGCCCATTAATAAAGGCCGTGCTGAGGTCCGATTTGATGAGTTATTTCTCTGACATTCACAGGTGAAGGAGATCTCGATGTTTGCCCGAGCCCGCGAGACTCACTGCGCCAGTAGGGAGCATGGTGTGGACGCTAGAGGCCGAACGAGCGGCTGTCACAACCTGCAGCTGAAGGAGAAAATGTCCCAGATCAGGCTGGCAGCTGATCTCGAGAAGCTGCAAAAGTCCCCCACCTCGTCCGTCATCCAGGAGGTAGGACAGGCACTAGGTGCCCTGCAACTGGCGTCACTAATCCCAACAGATCCCATTCCGTGGGACTCGATCATAGACACGTTCGACGAGCTGAAGGGCATGCAGCCTGACACCAACCTAAGGCTCTTGAAGGACCTGTGGTGTAGAAAGGACCAGCGGCTCGTGCCGTACCTGCGCATCGGCCGTCTCCTATCCTATAGTGATGATACCCAACTCCTGGACCACTCCCTCCCTGACCCCAAAGGCCTATCCGTCCTCAAGATGCGGGTCGAGGAGTCCATCCAATGCCTTCAAAACTGGTTCCAAGCTAACAGCCTAAAAATGAATCCGGACAAGACTGACTTTGCTCTCATTGGTACAAAATCCTCCCTCAAAATGGCACAAAATTTAAGCATCAACGTCTCTGGCTCGACCGTCACCCCATCCCCTACCATCAAAGTGTTGGGAGTCCTCCTCGACCAGCACCTCAACTGGAATCCTCATGTATCCATGGTGGTACGGAGGTGCAATGCAATCACCGCATCTCTGTATAAAATCCGCCATCACCTCACTCCTGACGTCCTTAAACTCCTCGTTCAAACACACGTTTTTTTTCTCGCATATCCTTTACTGCCTGTCCGCCTGGGGAGGGGCAGCCCAGTGCCGTCTGCATCGCGTTCAGAAGTGCCTGTACTTTGCCGCTCGGCTCGTCACCGGCGTGCGACGAAGAGACCAAATTTCGCCAGCTCTCACGTCTCCCGGGTGGGAGAGAGTAGAGGTACTGGTCGCCCGACACGACTGTACCAACGTCAACAAAGCCCTGACCAGTCGACAGTGTCCCAAGGCGCTGCGAAACATGTTCACCAAGCGGGCTGACGTATCGACCAGGAGCACAAGGGCTGTCGACGCCGGAGACCTTCATCCCACAAAAGGTAAACTCAGTCAGACACAGAAGGGTTTCTCGCACCGAGCAGTCGGCACGTGGAATGCGCTGCCACCAGCCGTGAAAGCCGCTCCGTCCAGGCGCGCATTTGTAGCCGCATTGTCAATAACCGAGTGAGTGACGTGAGCGAGTACCACCAAATAGTGCCTATGCAAACTGTATTGTGTCGTGTACAGCAAATGTCTTTACCACATGAACTGTATAGGAGCCGTAATAGCCACGTTGTGGATGGTTTCCTAAATAAATGAATGAAAATGAATAAATGAATAGTAGTGCGGATGTGGCTGATCAGCCCAGCCGAAAGTGTGGTAGAGAGTATGGCCTGAGTAGTGAAGACGGTGTTTGGTGTGTCGTCCTCCCGTGTGCTGAACCACACACACGCCGAGAAGGAACTCATTGCCAGGTGGAACAGGCCGAGCGTGCCGCAGGCCGACTGGTGAGCCACAACAACGCCGAGAAGGAACTCATTGCCAGGTGGAACGGCCCGAGCGGGCCGCAGGCCGACTGGTGAGCCACAACAACGCCGAGAAGGAACTCATAGTCAGGTAGAACGGCCCTAGCGTGCCGCAGGCCGACTGGTGAGCCACAACAACGCCGAGGGGGAACTCATTGCCAGGTGGAACGGCCCGAGCGGGCCGCAGGCCGACTGGTGAGCCACAACAACGCCGAGAAGGAACTCATTGCCAGGTGGAACAGCCCGAGCGTGCCGCAGGCCGACTGGTAAGCCACAACAACGCCGAGAAGGAACTCATTGCCAGGTGGAACGGCCCGAGCGGGCCGCAGGCCGACTGGTGAGCCACAACAACGCCGAGGAGGAACTCATAGTCAGGTGGAACGGCCCGAGCGGGCCACAGGCCGAGTGGTGAGCCACAACAACGCCGAGAAGGAACTCATTGCCAGGTGGAACGGCCCGAGCAGATGTCAACCGCAGCCGCAGGCCGACTGACTGATAATGGCAGCTCTGCGAAAATACCCTCATCTGGACAACTTTGTGGTGGCTTCACTATCGCAGCAGCTGGAGGGGAACGTGATCAGCCGTCACGCAGAAGTGACGCAGCCGTCACGCAGAAGCGCCAGAAGTGTGCGAAGTCCTGTATTTACACCGACTGAAGTGATGGGACCGTGTGAGATGAGGCGGTGACTGTCTGTGATATAATATGGTGTGTTAAATTGTCCATATGCCACGCTCTCTGTGCAGTGAGGCGTTCTTGAATGTTCTGCTGTAAATGTACAGTGGTGTAATATATTTTGTAAAACCGATCCTTTCATATTATTTCCAAATACGGTGGCGTATTTGAAAATATAACGAGGGGACAAGCCTTCAAGCCTTCAAGGGCGTCATACTCCCACAAAAGGTGCCGTCAGCGAGAAGTTTTTGAACGGGGAGTGACCGTTAGCGAAACAAATTGTAGATGGGGGGGGGGGGGGCAGTTAGAAATTGTTGAGCGGGCCGGGAATACAAAAAATAATAATAACGAAGTGGTTAATCTCAAAATCAAGCTTCAAGATCTAGAAATCGACAGTTTAAGGGACAGTTTTAAATCGATGACAGTGTAAGCGAAAATATAGTCAATTTCAGTCACTGCGTTCGGGGTCCAAGGTGGAAGGCGTTTACCAAACGCCATCCCCTAAATACGTTCCTTGAACAGAACAACCATAAATCATCGACTTTATTTCGACGACAACCACGAAACCATTTGTTTAGCCCTGTGTTATTCCAATAGTGCAACCAACCTTCGGATACAACCAACCTTCGGTTATTCGGATATTCGGATACAACCAATCTAAGGTTGTTCGGATATGCGTTCGGATATGCGCGGGAGCAATGTTATGGGGCATCGGGTGCAATGTTATGGGGCATCGCCGGTCCGAATGTTGGTGGTACATTTTTATAGGTTTTAGTTTTTGACTTTTTTTATTTTATTTGAATTTGGAAATTTTGGAATTTTGAGTTTGGGAGTTTGGGAGCTTGGGAGTTTGGGACTTCTGGAGTTCTGGAGTTCTGGAGTTTGGGAGTTTGGGAGTTTTGGAATTTGGAAGTTTTGATACGGGTACGGGATACGGGTACGGGATACGGGTACGGGATAAAGGTACGGGATACGGGTACGGGAAACGGGTACGGGATACGGGTACGGGATAAAGGTACAGTATACGGGTACGGGAAACGGGTACGGGATACGGGTACGGGATACGGGATACGGGTACGGGATACGGGTACGGGATACGGGTACAGGATACGGGTACAGGATACGGGTACGGGATACGGGTACGGGATACGGGTACGGGATACGGGTACTGGATACGTGTACGGGATACGGGTACGGGATACGGGTACGGGATACGGGTACTGGATACGGGTACGAGATACGGGTACGGGATACGGGATACGTGTACGGGATACGTGTACGGGATACGTGTACGGGATACGTGTACGGGATACGTGTACGGGATACGGGTACGGGATACGGGATACGGTACGGGATACGGTACGGGATACGGTACCGGATATGGTACGGGATACGGGTACGGGATACGAGTACGGGATACGGGTACGGGATACGGGAACGGGATACGTGTACGGGATACGGAAACGGGATACGGGTACGGGTACGGGATATGGATACGGGATACGGGTACGGGATACGGGTACGGGATACGGGTACGGGATACGGGTAAGGGATACGGGTACGGGATACGGGTACGGGATACGGGTACGGGATACGGGATACGGGATACGGGTACGGGATACGGGTACGGGATACGGGTACGGGATACGGGTACGGGATACGGGATATGGGTACGGGATACGGGTACGAAATACGGGATACGCGATCAAGATACAGAAGCATGATATAGGAATGGAATACGGGAACGGCATAAGAGAATGGGGAACGTGATACAGAAGTGGGAGAACAGGATACGGGAATGGAGGGACGGGACAAGGGGACGGGATAGATACGGGAACTAGACAGAGACTGGAACGGGACTGGGACGGAAACGGCACGGGGACGGGGACAGGGACAGGGACAGGGACAGGGACAGGGACAGGGACAGGGACAGGGACAGGGACAGGGACAGGGACAGGGACGAGACGGGGACAGGGACGGGGACGGGGACGGGGACGGGGACGGGGACGGGGACGGGGACGGGGACGGGGATGGGGACGGAGACGGGGACGGGGACGGGGACGGAGACGGAGACGGAGACGGGGACGGGGACGGGGACGGGGACGGGGACGGGGACGGAGACGGAGACGGAGACGGAGACGGAGACGGGGACGGGGACGGGGACGGGGACGGAGACGGGGACGGGGACGGGGACAGGGACGGGAACGGGACGGGAACGGGACAGGAACAGGGCGGGAACGGGACAGGGACGGGAACGGGACGGGAACGGGACGGGAACGGGACGGGAACGGGACGGGAACGGGACGGGAACGGGACGGGAACGGGACGGGAACGGGACGGGAACGGGACATGAACGGGACATGAACGGGACGGGAACGGGACGGGAACGGGACGGGAACGGGACGGGAACGGGACGGGAACGGGACGGGAACAGGACGGGAACGGGACGGGAGCGGGACGGGAACGGGACGGGAACGGGACAGGAACGGGACAGGAACGGGACAGGAACGGGACAGGAACGGGACAGGAACGGGACTGGGACGGGAATGGGACAGGGACGGAAACGGGACAAGGACGGGAACGGGACATGTAAGGGAACAGGACGGGAACGGGAACGGGTGAGGGACGGGAACGGTAACGGGCTCGGGTACGGAACTGAAACGGAACGGGACAAGACAGGGACGAGAACAGGACGGGGACGGGGACGGGGACGGGGACGGGGACGGGTACGGGATACGGGTACGGGATACGGGTACGGGATACGGGTACGGGATACGGGTACGGGATACGGGTACGGGATACGGGTACGGGATACGGGTACGGGATACGGGTACGGGATAAGGGATACGGGTACGGGGTACGGGATAAAGGTACGGGATACGGGATACGGGTACGGGATACGGGTACGGGATAAAGGTACGGGATACGGGTACGGGATACGTGTACGGGATACGTGTACGGGATACGGGTACGGGATACGGGTACGGGATACGGGTACGGGATACGGGATACGGGTACGGGATACGGGTACGGGATAAGGGTACGGGATACGGGTACGGGATACGGGTACGGGATACGGGTACGGGATACGGGTACGGGATACGGGTACGGGATACGGGTACGGGATACGGGTACGGGATACGGGTACGGGATACGGGTACGGGATACGGGCACGAAATACGGGTACGGGATACGGATACGGGTACGGGATGCGGGTACGGGATGCAGGTACGGGATGCGGGTACGGGATGCGGGTACGGGATGCGGGTACGGGATGCGGGTACGGGATGCGGGTACGGGATGCGGGTACGGGATACGGGTCGGGATACTGGTACGGGATACGGGTACGGGATACGGGTACGGGATACGGGTACGGGATACGGGTACGGGATACGGGTACGGGATACGGGTACGGGATACGGGATACGGGTACGGGATACGGGTACGGGATACGGGTACGGGATACGGGTACGGGATACGGGTACGGGATACGGGTACGGGATACGGGTACGGGATACGGGTACGGGATACGGGTACGGGATACGTGTACGGGATACGGGTACGGGATACGGGTACGGGATACGGGTACGGAATACGGGTAAGGGATACGGGAACGGGATACGGGTACGGGTACGGGATACGAGTACGGGATACGGGTACGGGATACGGGTACGGGATACGGGTACGGGATACGGGTAAGGGATACGGGTACGGGATACGGGTACGGGATACGGGTACGGGATACGGGTACGGGATACGGGTACGGGATACGGACGGGATACGGTTACGGGATACTGGTACGGGATACGGATACGGGTACGGGATACGGGTACGGGATACGGGTACGGATACGGGTACGGGATACGGGTACGGGATACGGATACGGGATACGGGTACGGGATACGGGTACGGATACGGGTACGGGATACGGGTACGGGATACGGGTACGGGATACGGGTACGGGATACGGGTACGGGATACGGGTACGGGATACGGTACGGGATACGGTTACGGGATACGGGTACGGGATAAACGGGTACGGGATACGGGTACGGGATACGGGTACAGGAAACGGGTACGGGATACGGGTACGGGATACGGGTACGGGATACGGGTACGGGGATACGGGTACGGATACGGGTACGGGATACGGGTACGGGATACGGGTACGGGATACGGTACGGGATACGGGTACGGGATACGAAACTGGATACGTGTACGGGATACGGGTACGGGGATACGGGTACGGGGATACGGGTACGGGATACGGTACGGGATACGGGTACGGGATACGGGTACAGGAAAACGGGTTACGGGATACGGGTACGTATACGGGTAAAGATACGGGTAAGGGATACGGGTACGGGATACGGTACGGGATACGGGTACGGGATACGGTACGGGATACGGGTACGGGATACGGGTACGGGATACGGTACGGGATACGGGTACGGGATACGGTACGGGATACGGGAAACGGGATACGGGTACGGATACGGGTATACTGGATACGGGTAGTGATACGGTACGAGATACGGGTACGGGGATGCGGGATACGTGTACGGGATACGTGTACGGGATACGTGTACGGGATACGGGTACGGGATACGGGATACGGTACGGAATACGGTACGGGATACGGAACCGGATATGGTACGGATACGGGAGAGGCTGGTGGTGGGGTTAGGGTATCGGGGGAGTACGGAGTACGGATAGCGGTACGGGATACGGGAACGGATACGTGTACGGGATAACGGAAACCGGGATATGGATACGGGTACGGAGATGGATACGGGATACGGGTACGGGGATACGGGTACGGGATACGGGTACGGGATACGGGATATGGGTACGGGATACGGGTACGAAATACGGATACGCGATCAAGATACAGAAGCATGATATAGGAATGAATACGGGAAACGCATAAGAGAATGGGGGAACGTGATACAGAAGTGGGAGAACAGGGATACGGGAATGGAGGGACGGGACAAGGGGGACGGGATAGATACGAGAACTAGACAGAGACTGGAACGGGTCTGGGAACGGAAAAACGGCACGGGGACGGGGACAGGGACAGGGACAGGACAGGGACAGAGGACAGGGACAGGGACAGGACAGGGACAGGGACAGGGACAGGACAGGGACAGACGGACGAGAACGGGGACAGAACGGGGACAGGGACGGGGACGGGGACGGGGACGGGGACGGGGACGGGGACGGGGACGGGGACGGGGACGGGACGGGGACGGGGACGGGGGGACGGGACGGGGACGGGGATGGGGGACGGGGACGGGGGACAGGGACGGGGACGGGACAGGGACAGGGACGGGGACAGGGACAGGGACAGGGACAGGGACAGGGACATGGGACAGGGACTAGGGACAGGGACAGGACATGGACGGGACAGGGACATTGACGGGACATGGACGGGGACAGGGACGGGACAGGGACGGGACAAGGGACGGGACAGGGACGGGGACAGGGACGGGACAGGGACGGGACAGACGACGGGAAGGGACATGGGACAGGGACGGGACAGGGACGGGGAAGGGAACGGGACAGAGGACGGGAACGGAGGCAGGGATGGGAACCGGACAGGGACGGGGAATGGGACGGAAACTGGACGGGACGGAATGCGTGCGAGACTGGGGACGGGGACGGGGAACGGAGACGGAGACGGAGACGGAGATGGAGCGGAGACGGAGACGGAGACGGAGACGGAGACGGAGACGGAGACGGAGACGGAGACGGAGACGGAGACGGAGACGGGAACGGGACGGGGGACGGGGACGGGACGAGGGGACGGGGGACGGGGATGGGGGACGGGGACGGGGACGGGAAGGGGAAAGCGAAACGCGGACGATGACGGGTGACGCAGACGGGAGGACAGGGACGGAACGGGACGGGAACGGGGACGGGAACGGGACGGGAACGGGACGGAACGGGACGGGAACGGGACAGGAACAGGGCGGGAACGGAGCGAAACTGGACGGGAACGGACGGGTACGGGACGGGAAACGGGGACGGAACGGACGGACCGGGACGGGAGGACGGAACGGGACGGGAACGGGACGGGATCCGGGGACAGGAACGGGACAGGAAAGGGACGGGAACGGGACAGGACGGGACAGGAACGGACAGGAACGGGGACTGGGACGGGAATGGGACAGGGACGGAAACGGGACAAGGACGGGAACGGGACATGTAAGGGAACAGGACTGGGAACGGGAACGGGTGAGGGACGGGAAACGCAACGGGTGAGGGTCGGAACTGAAACGGAACGGACTAGACAGGGACGAGAACAGGAACGGGGATGGGCGGGACGGGGGAGGGGAACGGGACGGGGACGGGACGAGGGGACGGGGACGGGGACGGGGACGGGGACGGGGACGGGGATGGGGACAGGGACGGGGAGGGGGACGGGGACGTGGACGGGAATACGGGTACGGGATAGGGTACGGATACGGGTACGGGATACGGGGTACAGGATACGGGTACGGGATACGGGTACGGGATACGGGGTACGGGATAAGGGATACGGGGTCGGGTACGGATAAAGGTACGGATTACGGGATACGGGTACGGGATACGGGTACGGATACAGGTACGGGATACGGGTACGGATACGTGTACGGGATACGTGTACGGGATACGGGTACGGGATACGGGTACGGATACGGGTACGGGATACGGGTACGGGATACGGGTACGGGATACGGGTAACGGGATACGGGTACGGGATACGGAGTACGGATAAGGGTACGGGATACGGGTACGGGGATACGGGTACGGGATACGGGTACGGATACGGGCACGGGATACGGGTACGGGATAGGGTACGGGATACGGGTACGGGATACGGGTACGAAATACGGGTACGGATACGGATACGGGTACGGATGCGGGGTACGGGATGCGGGTACGGGATACGGGTACGGGATACGGGGTACGGGATACGGGTCCGGGATACGGGTACGGGATACGAGTACGGGATCGGGTACGATACGGGTACGGGATACGGGGTACGGGGATACGGGTACGGGATACGTGGTACGAGATACGGGTACGGATACGGATACGACGGGATACGGGTACGGGATACGGGTCGGGATATACGGGATTACGGTATCGACGGGATACGACGGTATTACGGGTACGGGATACGGTACGGGATACGGAGAGGGATAGGACGGTAGGGTAGGAAGGGTACGGGATACGGGTACAGAAACGGGTACGGGATACGGGATACGGGTACGGAGATACGGGTACGGATACGGGTACGGGATACGGGTACGGGATACGGGACGGGATACGGGTACGGGATACGGGTCGGATACGGGTACGGATACGGGTACGGGATACGGGTACGGATACGGGTACGGGATACGGAGTACAGGATACGAGTAACTGGGATACGGGTACGAGATACGGGTACGGGATACGGGATACGTGTACGGGATTCGTGTACGGGATACGTGTACGGGATACGGGTACGGGATACGGGATACGGTACGGGATACGGCACGGGATACGGGTACGGGATACGGTACGGATAACGGTATGGGATACGGTACGGATACGGTACCGGATATGTACGGGATACGGGTACGGGATTACGAGTACGGGATACGGGTACGGGATACGGGAACGGGATACGTGTACGGGGATACGAAACGGGGATACGGATACGGGTACGGGATATGGTATACGGGATACGGGTATCGGGATACGGGTACGGATACGGATACGGGTACGGGATAAGGCGTACGGGATACGGGATATGGGTACGAGGATACGGGTACGAAATACGGGATCGCGATCAAGATACAGAAGCATGATATAGGAATGGAATACGGGAACGGCATAAGAGAATGGGGGAACGTGATACAGAAGTGGGAGAACAGATTACGAGAATGGAGGGACGGGGACAAGGGGACGGGATAGATACGGAACTAACAGAGGACTGGAACCGGGACTGGGACGGAAACGCACGGGGAAGGGGGACAGGGACAGGGGACAGGGGACAGGGACACAGGGAAAGGACAGGACAGGGACAGGGGACAGGGACAGGGACTGGACAGGGACGAGAACGGGACGAGACGGGGACAGACGGGGACGGGACGGGACGGGGACGGGGACGGGGGACGGGACGGGGACGGGGACGGGGACGGGACGGGGACGGGGACGGGGACCGGGGACGGGGACGGGGACGGGACGGGGACAGGGACAGGAAGGACAGGGACAGGGGACAGGGACAGGGACAGGGACAAGAGACAGGGACAGGACAGGGGACAGGGACAGGGGACAGGGACAGGACAGGACAGGGACACGAGACAGGACATGGACGGGACAGGGAAATTGACGGGACATGGACGCGGGACAGGAACGGCAGGACGGACAGGGACGGGACAGGGGACGGACGACGGGGACGGGACAGGACAGGGACAGGGACGGGACAGGTTGACTGACGGGACAGGTACTGGGACAGGGACGGGACAGGGACGGGGACAGGGGGGACGGGGGACGGAAAGGGACGGGAGTGGGACGGAAACTGGACAGGGACGGGATGCGTCCGAGACTGGGACGGGGACGGGGACGGGGACGGGGACGGAGACGGAGACGGAGACGGAGACGGAGACGGGAGACGGAGACGGAGACAGAGACGGAGACGGAACGGAGACGGAGACGGAGACGGAGAGCGGTCACCCAGGTCACCAGACCAGGTCTCGTGATGACCCTCAACCTCCAAAACGTTTGAAGTAGTACCACACCACAGTTTTACGCTGATCGGTTTAAATCTTACAGGACTTCATAAGGTCATTGATACCAACAATTTGTTTTTTCTCGGATTTCTTAATATCGGTGACCTAAGGTCAAGGTCAATTTGAGGACCGCCAACACGGTTTTATCAATAACTATCGACATAATGAACATAGAGAGATGAGGAAACGTTACCAATATGTTTGTCTCGTCGAGATAACGTCTCCCAATATGCAACATGATCCACTCGGTCACCACTTGACCTTGACCTGAGTCAAATTGCTCAAGTTTGACCCTAACCAGGTCTCCATGAATATGGATTCGAAGTGCCTTGACAAGACACACGCGATGAGCGTAAACATTATTTGCTTTTATCTTTATTAAGGTAAAGCTATTAGGGAAAACAGTTTGAAAACAAAATCACCTTTTGACATTCGATGACCTCTGGAGCCTAAACTAATGACCTTGAACTCAAAATCTGAGACACCTCTGTCGATTGCATTTTTACAATAACTTTCGATTGTTTTTTTCCGTTTACTGCTAACTATCATAGTTCCCGAGATATTTGGGGGTGTTCGACCGAAGTCTTGAAAACTTGAAAATCTGACCTCTGTGGATGACCTCTGGTGACCTCAATATTGACCATGAAAAAAAACGAAATACTTCGAAAGAGCTTGTCTCGAGCTATCTAAGGTCGTTTCCCGCTTGTCGCTACGTGCGTGGTTTTCGAGATCATAGGGGGGGGGGCCGAAATCCTCCCCCCCCCCCCTCCAGGGCGTGTAATTATCAGAGCCCTTCAGGGCGCAGTGTTAATGAGTATAATATATTTCCCAGATATCGCATACATCATAAATATACGTTCATTGTCTATCATGACTCCTCCGAATCACGATAGACCAAATTGAGATGTTATAGAGACAATATTACGAGTTTAATGCATATATTCAGATTAAAATGTTCACAGGAATGATGATGACCAACCGCAAAAATGTATCCGACGGGACTAAAACGAAATCCCGCCTCACATTGCACTGGGCCTTACGATGAAGTCAGAACAATGGTGTAGTAACTCGGCCGACACGGGATGAATTGCGCCCATCATTCAATCCAACCGAGGTGTTCACAAAGGACCATCATCCTATCCAAACAGAGTGTTCACAGGACTCATTCCAAATCAAAAACAGTGGTGTTCCTTGACAATCATTCCAATCCCCAAAAACCAAAGTGGTGTTCAAATGTACATCATTCCTATCCAAACAGAGTATTCCCTTGACCTCATTCCCAATCCAAACAGTGGTGTTCAATGTACATCATCATCCAACCAACAGAGGTGTTCAATGTTCATATTCCAATCCAAACAGAGGTGTTCAATGTACATCATTCCCAATCCAAACAGTGGTGTTCAATGTACATCATTCTATCCAAACAGAGGATTCCCTTGACTCATTCCAATCCAAACAGTGGTGTTCAATGTACATCATTCCAATCCAAACAGTGGTGTTCAATGTACATCATTCCAATCCAAACCAGAGGTGTTCCACTGGAGTCCAAGAAGTGCCGTGGGCCCTGCCCAACCGTCTAGGGATTACATGGAACCTCCGTCCCGTGGTTTCCTAACTTCAAGTCAAGAACCGTCGTCATCTCTCTGATGATGACCGCCTTCTGCGGAGTTGATCTGTCAGAAAGTTCCAGAACCATCCTCTTCTCAAACGGGCTGCGAGACATTACCTGAGTCCGTTTAAAGGGAATAGTTCACCTTAACATGGGGTTTGACTGATATAGCGGTTTGTAGAGCAGATGTAACAATGGTTGTGGTGAAAGAATTACTCTCTACGTTAAGTAATTTCGACACAGGGACTAGTGGCCTCGTTTCATCTCCGCTGTTCCGGTCCGCTCGGGGACATGAACGCTCGCCGCCGGAGGCAGGCACACTCTCTGGCACGTAGTCTCTGATCACAACGCCTCGTTAATAATCCGCTCAGCCGCCCTGGTGGCGCAGGCAGCCCCTTGTCAGAGACTGTACTTGCGTCAGGCGGACGGGGCGAGGCCAGAAACGCCAACTGCTATCGTACGATTTAATCGTGAATTGCAAGAGAAACTTACTTATTTCTCCATCATATATCCATCAGTTGTTCAAACCGAAGTCATATTCGTAGTTTTTGAGCTCAAGATGCACCGTATGGTTGAATTTAAAGACTAACTTTCAAGGTGACCTATTCCCATTAAAGTGGACAGACGATTCCAGAAAATATCAGTAGGAGGGAAAACGAACGTCTATTGTAGTAAATAGAAAGAATCTGAACAAGTTATCATGTCTTCTTTTTTTTTTTTTTTTTTTTTGTATCATAATTCCGTAGCCTTCCGTGAAGCGAACAGAAGACTCGACAAATCGTCCTCTAATCGGAAATATCCTGTTACTAAAAGCCTCCAAAACTGCTCCTGCCTTGCAAAGTCTTAGGAATTTCCCGTCTGACTGGCAGAAGCATCCAAAACTGTTTTATTCATGGCAGAAGCCCTCCAGAAGTGCTCTCTGTCTGGCAGCAGCCTCTGAACTGGTCTCTGCTGGTAAGAAGCCTCCGACTGCCTTTTGCCTCGCAGAAGTCTCCCGACCTTCCTCCGATCGATAAATCTTCCTAACTTCCCTCTGCCTTGCAGAAGTCTCTAGACTTCCCCTCTGCCTGGTAGATGTCTTCTCGAACTTCCCTCTGCCTGGCAGAAGTCTTCTGACTTCCTTCTGCCTGGTAGAAGCTCCAAAACTGCCTATCCTCGCAGAAGCTCCAGAACTGCCTTTCTGCCCCTCGCAGAAGTCCTCTCGTACTTTCCTCTGCTCGGCAGACAAATTTCTGAACTACCCTCTGCCTAGCAGAAGTCTCCTAAGCTTTCCATCTGTTCGGCTAGAAATCTTCTGATCTTCTCTCGCCTGTCATTTGTCTCAGAACGTCCCTCTACTCAGCCAGGGGTCTCCTGCGTTGGTCTGCACGTTGTACTGGCAGATGTGGCCGCTTGGGTGGAGCCGCAGAACTGACCGCGTACAGACCACTGCTAATCAGCGTCAAGCAAGTTGTAGCTTGTGGAGGCGGAGACGTATCATATCCACACACCAGGCGGCGGCTCAGCTCCACCCCTGGCCAGTCGTCCATGTCCTTGAACGACGCCCTCCGTCTCCCTGGTACCAGATGCCGATCAGCAGTAGCTTGCCGATGACGTTTCGCCTTGATTGTAGTTGACCTGCTGCTCGGTGTTGGGGAAGGCCGGGAAGACTCTGGTCGTACCGCCTGCAGCTGGCGATGATGGATTCATTGCCTCCGACAAGAGAGAAGCCAAGCTGTTTGTAAGCGATAGTCGGGTCGTCGCTGAGGAGAAGCCGTCCCCCCCGGCATGATGGGCTAGTAGAGCTGCTCAGCGGAGGCTGTGAGCGGGCTTCTCGGCAGTGTGGAGCGGCCACAGCTGGCAGAGGCCGGTGGCTGGGTCGTGGTTCCATTTGATGCAGCGTCAGTAACGTGCACCAGAAGGCGCACTGGGTGATGGCGATGTTGTCGAAGGTCTTTTTGGCGTGCTGTGCGTGCTGGTTGACGTGGGAGGAGGTACACGGATCCGCTGATGCCGCCCGAGCAGGACAGCACCCAGAAGCGTCCAGGATCGCAAAGGAGACATCGTCACAGATTACGCTGATTGGAACTCACGGCGTCCTTGGAGGTTTACCTTCGTCAAGGAGGTAAGCCTGGTCTTCGAGCTCACCGCGCCATAGGGCTCACGGCGTCTTGGACCCCCTTAAACCGGCTCTATGAACCTCACGCTCTTGGACCTCACGGGCTCTTGGACTCACTGCTCTTGGACCTCACAGCCTCAAGTTCTCTTGGAGCTCACGGATTCTTGAAACTCACGCCTCATTGAAGCTCACGTCGTCTTAAACCTCACAGTGGTCTTGGTGGTCACTGTGTCTTGAAGCTCACGTTGTCTTGGAACTCACTTCGTCCTCGACTTACGCAATTGACTGGGAGAAGTTGTATCTGATTCGGAGAGGTGAGAGAGAAAGGAATTGGATGAGGAGAAAGATCCCCATCCTTGGCGACTCCCAAGGTAGGTGGCGAAGAAGCGAAGCTTCGCCCAGTCCGCGCTGAGCTTCTTCCAGTCCCGCCGGCGGAGCTTCTCCCAAGTCCGCAGCGGAACTTCTCCCAGTCCGCAGTGGATCTTCTCCCAGTCCGCAGCGGAGCTCTCACAGTCCGCAGCGGTGTTGTTGGCATAGAGGGGTGCAGGCTTTACCGAGTGAACAACGGTTGCTTGGGCGTCTCTAAGATACCCGAAATATGGCAGCGATATGGTAACCCAATCGGCAACCCGGCATCAATCTGCAGCCCCCGCCCGTCCTGGCAACATACCTATGGCGCCAGGACTGGCTACGGTGCGTCGGAACAAGCAGGGGAAAGTTAAGTTCGGCCTGTTCAGAAAACAAACAATCAGCTAGAAATGATTTATTCCAAGTCCCTGGCTACTGGCTGTTCAGGAGAGATCGGCTTATTGGGCAGAAATAAATTAGGGGGAGGCGCAGGGGTGGTAAAACGCCTGAAGTGACGCCAACAAATCATGCATGGAAAAAGATGCCCCTCAGGGACCAAGTAATCGACGATATATCACTGGTGAAGTCCAAAACGAATACAAAGTTGGTTGGATTTAGACAGCAAGTTTGTTTGGCTTAGGCACTAAAATTAGTAACTTATGCAAGGATCTGAAAGGTGTTGATGTAGGTGTAGGTGTAGATGTAGACTGTAGTAAGTTACTAAGTGCTGATCTCGATTTTGTGAAGCATAAAACAAATATGGAAATACCTATGAGCTATCAAGTTCTGGTAATAAAGAGTGGTATTGACTTGGTTTTATTACACAGCAACAAACAGAAAATTGAGGACTCTCAAGATAGCTACATTAAAACTTCTCTTCAATAGGTTATCACAACTGACTTCAAAAATATAGGGCTCATCAGTTTCTTCATCAAATAATTCCTCTCTATAAGCTGTGTACTGCTCAAATGTAAGCTTTCAATAACAAATACTTGCATTACAGGTTATCAAGGAAAATGATTTAAATCTTCCATTTTCTTTGGTTTCATGGGTATAAGTTTATCTTGTCATTAATTTTATTTAGTTTAACTTCCTTGATTGACTCATGCTTGGACAACTTGCTGTATACCATCTACGCTTCACAAAACTGATTTAGAAGCTTGAAAAGGATAAAATCAGGTAAAGCGCCGTGGTTGGCGATGAACGAGGCGAGCGCACGAAATGAATGGTGAATTTCAACTCGATCGGGACAAGTAGTTTCTGAGATACAAAAAAGGGTGAGCACGTGCTCACGTGCAGAGGCACCCCACTCTGACTTGTGGGAAAGTGGTGGCTAGGAGGTCCTGAACACAATCGGCTCAGCCGTCCTTCCTGAGATATATAATAGGGGTGAGCAAGTGCGCACGTGCAGAGGCACCCCATCCCTGACTTGTTGGAAAGCGGCGGCTGGGAGAGTCCCTAACCCACACCAAATTTGAACACAATCGGCTCAGCCATTCCTACGATATAGAATAGGGGTGCGCACGTGCGCACGTGCAGAGGGCACCCCATCCCAGGACTTGTGGGAAAGCGGCGGCTGAGGGGGTCCCTAACCACACACCAAATTTGAACACAATCCGGCTCGTTCCTGAGATATAGAATGGGGGTGTGCACGTGCGACGTGCAGAGGCACCCCGCCAATAACTTGTGGAAAAGTGGCCGGATGAGGGGTCCTAACCCACACACCAAATTTGAACACAATCGGCTCAGCCGTTGCGGAGTTATTGCGAGGAAACCCCTTCCGACACCCCTCACGCGGGTACGCGCCACGACGCAGTGGTAGTCACCCACGTGATGTCGGCACTGGTCTCAAACAAGGGTAGGGTTGGATGGGCTGCTCAGGCAAAGAAGGCCCGCTTATCAATCGGACATGCGCTGCAGAGATATTAGCTTGTCAAAAGCGTCGCCACGGGGTTGGCCTGGCCGGGCTGGGTCGGATCGGGGTCGCTCATATTCAGATTTTTTCTCCCAATATCCACGGAAAGACGAGCAAGCGCTTCGCGCTCGTCTCGTAATAATGACAATAGCAAGCAGGGGCGTAGCGTCTCCGAAAGTGTGAGGGGGGGGGGGGGGGGGGCTGAGCTGGGGAAAAATCACTTAAGTACTGTAGCACTGTCGGGTGCCTATCGCTCGTTTGGTTGTTAACACATCTGACTCAGAAGGTTTTTGTATATATTGCGGAAGCGGACAGAGAAACACGTCTGAGCGTCGTAGAGCGTCCGCGGCAGAAGGGTGTGAGAGATACTCTGTCGTCATGGGTCAGGATCCGCCCTTATACCCACCTCGGTCTCTGCGCAGCGATGGTCGTAAGGCTATTGGTCTAAATAAGGCTATTCCTGATTGGTCGGAAAGGCGAACCCAACAGGTCGAGCCCGTTACTGCGCCATCAGTCTGACGGACCCGGAAATACAGCGTCACAGGTTACAAGGTGGACGTTCGGCGGTGGCTCTCTGTTGATTAATGCAGACGTAGGCACAACTGCCGGGGTCGGCGGTAGCTCGCATGGCGTCGGCGGCCGCCGCTCGGGTCATGGTACAGCAGAGGTCCGGCTAGGGGATCGACCAAGAGATGGTGACGGGGGTGACGGGGACGCAACAAGCCAGATTATCCAATAGGCACCACAGTACCATCAAAAAAACCACAACAATACTAGTTTTCTCCCCGCGATTTGGCCACTTCCTCGTCCAAATTTGTGTGTGTGTGGGGGGGGGGGGGTCTGAGCCAAAGTTGGGGTGGCGCTGAAGCCCCCCTCAACTGAATAGGATCCTACACCCCTGATTAGCAAGGGATAAACAACATATAATCATGCAACATGTTACCATGCTTGATACTGTGCACAACACAAATGAGATGATTTCTTCCAAAGAGATTACATAACAATGAACAGGCAAGACAGAGATTATCAGTAAGACACGGCAGCAAGACATCAGTGATACTTGTTACTGATGATGCGCACTGGAGCTTGGCTGAAGAAGCTGAAACACTTAGATTTTGTTTTATCATAATAAAACAAAATCATATATCTATTTGATAAGCGTCTGTCTATCTGTCTGTCCTGTCCTATCCGGGCCACTGCTCATTTATTCCAGTTATAAAAGTCCCAGTTAATTATTCACGTGCTGAATTGGTGCGGATACCCTCCATCCCGGAGATGCCACTAGC
>JAXIVJ010015023.1:0-32782 GCA_036785665.1 Chirona hameri
ATAGCCCTGGGAAATTTATTGAGGGAAACATAATATTGTTGACCTCGGGGTCACCGATGACGTCACAGGTCAGGTCAAGTACAAAATGTTTGACCGTGTCAAAAGGTCTCTATGGATGGAATTGTCGCGCACAGTTGCGATAGTAAACGCATAAGCCGTTGATAAATCGGTATGATTCGTGTGTCTGACACTGCTAAGTACCTTCCTAAGCTGTTTATGACCTTGGGTCAGGTCAAGGTCATCCGAGGTCACGAGGTCAAACTGCAGATTACGGTCATTAGGCGTTGTAACACATGTTTATGGGTTTTGTTTTTCGTCTAGAACGCGAAAAATGACCTTAGAACATTGTTTGTTCCATATAAATAGAAGTAAAAAGCAAAAATGGAAATGCGTTTTTTGTCATAGTAATGCTGTGAGAAGTGGTCGATTTTTGTCATTTAAAGGGTCATAACTCGATTATTTTTAAAGATATCGACTTGAAATTTGGTACACATATTCACCGCATACGTCTCGATCACATATATTCCGGTTTTTTGATAATTCTGATTTTTTCTTGAAAATTTTGTTAAAAAAAAAAAATGTCTTTGGATTTCTCAAAATTTTGAATAAAAAAACCCTCAAAAATCCGAGATAGCAATTTGATAGCCGATCTATTGTCAGTAATTTGATTTAATTCAATTTAGTTTATCTCAAATATCGTACCTTTGACAGCGTTTTCCGCAAAACCATTATTTTGCAACAAAAACCGAAGAACATGACGTCACTCTGACGTCATTCCCGGTTGATCTATCATAGCCTTATATTTTTAATTTTGCCAACATGTGTAGAATTGATGTGAGATAAGTTTCTGCAAGTTTGGTGACGATACGAGTGTTCGTTTAGGAGTTATTGCAAAATAACGGGAGGGGGGGCAAAAAAACAGCCCCCCAGTAACTCGCGGGTTAAAGGCTGGGAGAGGGCCCTCTCATGCTGACAGGGTCATCTAAAAGCCGGCAGAGGGCCCTCTACAGATCGGCAGAGACCCTCTACAGATGGACAGGGCCCTATAAAGGCCGGCAGAGGGCCCTCTACAACCGACAGGGGGCCCTCTAAATGCCGGCAGGGGCCATCCTGCAGGTCGGCGGGGCCCTTTTAAAAGCTGGTGATGGGCCCTCTCCACACTGGTTGGGCCCTTTTGTACGTATTTACATATCAATATTTTTTAACAGACAAGCAAGTGCTGTTATTTATTCGTGTTACAATTTTTTTTTAGGTTCGCGGGCGTTCTTTTATGCGACAAAAGGCGTTTTTGCGGGCGCCTGAAACCATCCAAAACACTGGGGCCTTCGGCCCCCATGGGCCCTCGCTCGGTCGCCAGAAGGGCCCGTCTGGCCTCCAGGGGGGAGGGCGCATGGGCCCCTTGCCCCCCCCCCATTTCCTACGCCCTTGACCTCGTCCATTCTTTCACCATTCATTCCAAGGCCTTAGATACAATTCAGCAAAGGCAGCGAATAGGCGTGACGTCATGGGTACATCCATCAATATGCTGTGTTCAAACATCAACCAGTTTTATACTTTAGTCCCTTTTGAGCCGCTGGAATTTATATAAATGAGTGCTATGGCAGCATGCTTGGTATAATTTAAATGGCTGAAGAACTTACAGAGCCCATAAAGTAATCCATGCTAAGTAAGTTTTTGGAAATATATCATAGAAGGGATAGCTACTAGCTTGCTGGGCGATAGCGAAGAGATCCGCGAAAATAGGGTGTCCACGAACACTTGCTAAAATAAGTTTCCCCTCCAGGGGCGGATCCAGGAGGGGCCAAGGACCCAAGGGGCCATACAACCCCCCCCCCCCCCCTCAACACGTCCCAACGCATGTACAGCGATGGAAGGCTGATACGGCCCTCTCTACCCCCCCCCCACCCCGCCTCAACAACTTATCGGTAACGCCCTGCTACCAAATGACGGATCCAGTGGGGGGGGGGGGGGGCGTTTTAGATAGTTTTAGATAGATAATGACGGAGATAATGACGTTTTAGAGACGTCATGTCATGTCATGTTCGTGACGTCATGTCATTGTTCGTGTAAACACGATAAATGTTTGACAAATCGTTGGAAATAGTGTTGAAGCAAATTGAAAAAAGGTGAAAAGCAAGGAAATGACATTCTTTTAGTCTTTTTAACGCTGTGGTTATGTAAGGCATTGGGATAATACGTATTTTAAAGCTTTTATTTGACCTCCTTACAAAAGTTGAGTTTATGATTTAATGTTTTGTATGAATTTTCGAGCACGGCTCATGATCACATACACAAAACCTATAAAAAAAAAAAATCATACACAACATTTTTTTTATAGGTTTTGTGTATGTGATCATGAGCTTTGCTTGAAAATTCATACACAACATTAAATCATAAACTCAACTTTTGTAAGAGGTCAAATAAAAGCTTTTAAAATACGAAATGACATTCTATTCAAAATGGCTATACAAAATTTTCGACATTTTGAGACTTTTCCCAAAAATAAATAAAATACAAAAATTCGGAGAACAAATCCGCAAAATCAAAATTTGTAACGATTTTTTTTTTAAACGAATATATATTGCAGAACCAAGTATGGACGATATCCAAACCAAATTTCAAAGCAATATTTTTTTTTTTATTTCCAACCACCTTATGGCTCCCAAAGTACAATTATCATTTTTTCATCACGTCATTTTTGTGTCGATTTTTTTTTTATTTTAGTGACTAGATACAGGCAAATAAATGCCACCAGTCACCACTGTATTTGTTTTTAGACAAAACTGGTCTAGAAACATGCTTTTTTTATTTAGATTAATCTATTTCAAATTCTTTGCCTTATGTGACCTGACCTTGACCTGAGGGTAATTACATGGGGTTAGGTTGTGGAAAATAGCAGTTACTATCGAAGTATAGTGTAAAATAACTTATAAAACATGTATCGCATGGCTTTCGTAGACCTCTTGCCAAAAGTGATCTTTTATGACCTGACCTTGACCTTGACCCTTGCTTAGAATTTCACTTTCGCGTATGTGGGACATTAATTATGCCTTTGAGAGCATTTTGTGCGAGGAATAGTCACAATCTAAGGCTTTGGATGGAAAGTATGGCCCATTAACCCTATTTGTAACAGGGGGGGGGGGGGGGCGGATTCCGCCCCCCCCCCCTCATGTTTTTCACAGATATCTCCAGAACGGCTGGGAGCAGGCCCATGAAATTTTGGGACCTTTTCATAGAATTGAATACCGCATTTGGAGTCAAAATTTTGAGTTCTTAACCTGAACAGAGGTGGTTCCAGGGCACAGTTTTGGGTGGGTTCGGAGGCGACATTTGGCGATAATACGGAAATGCGACCTTCACGGGTTTCTTCCTAACTGCCTCAAGTATGAAAGCGTTACATCGGTTTACGGTGATTGCAACAAGTGCAAATTAGTTGATGTTAATGAAATATCATAAAAATTGCATAGCAGAGGGCGGTTTTTAGGGGCTTGAAAAAGGGGGGTTTCCAGGAAGTATTCAATGCTTGGCGGGGACACCAATAGAGCAATGTAAGGACATTTATAGCTATCAAGATGTAAAAGATAGCTTCTGCTTCCATTATTTGCATAATTTTATTGCATATAGAGTTTCAGGGGCGTGTTCAGGCACATGAAAAGGGGGGTGACTGGCATGGTGATGACGATATGCCAGCGATAACGGCGCAATAGACGTTTAGCTTATAATGATATATGCACATATGAGTCCAGAAAAGGGAATAAAGTCATTTTTGGGAGAGGTGCGCTCAGGAATGAAAAACAAGGGTCATATTATTGCAAGGAAACTAAGAGGCATTGGCGTACAATGACATAACATACTGCAGTTTTCGAATGAAACACGCACCACAGGCTACTCTACGAACGATTATAAGATAATAGGCGAGTCCAGGTAGGGTAAAAAGGGGGGGATAAGCAATATTAATTGAAGTTGTAGTGAAATAGTCACTGTTCACTAGTTAGTATCATAATAGCGGATAATATACTTACCAAAAGGTCTTGTGCCGCCCCAGTGTGGATCATGGATACGCCTATGATGAAGTACAACATGCAAAAAGGAACTATCTACGATCAGTAACATATTTATAGTGCTGGGTAGCAACTTGTCTGCAGTTAATATTTTTTTTTCCAATTTGACCTCCCTTTTTCACTAACCTGGTACCGCCTATGGCAAAAAATATGATTTATAACAGTTTTTTCTAATGTCACAATCACATACCATTTCATTTATAAAAAAAACATCCAAAAATGGTTTTATTACGCATTTACTTCACCCCCATAGTGAGTGACCTGCACACGCCTATGATTTTTTTTAATTTCAAACGTCACCATCATATATCAATTTCCAATTGAATCTTTATCGATTCCTATTAGTTGTGTTCAAATCGGTCGGTAAACATGAAAGCTATGTTGGATCAAAAATACCACTAAAATTTGTAGTTTTTGGCCCCCTGTTGCCCCTATCCAATTTTTTTTTATTTATATTATTTAGAAATGTAGATCGTGTTGAGGGGAAGCAAACACCGTTTAATTTGTGAAAATCGGACGGGTAGATCTCGAGATATCCGGGGGGGCGGCGGAATCCGCCCCCCTCTGTTACAAATAGGGGTAGCCAGGAGCCTGTTATAAATAGGGTTAACCCGCGAGTTACAGGGGTATATTCCATAACGCGACTTACTGGGGGGCTATTCCCCCCCCCCCCCGCCCCTCGGATCTCCAGAATTACTGCACCGATTGTAACACTTCAAAAGGCATTCGATAGCCCTGGGAAATTAATCGAATAAAACCTAATATTGTTGACTTCGGGGTCACCGATGACATCACAGGCCAGGTCAAGTACAAAATGTTTGACCGTGTCAAAAGGTCTCGATGGATGGAATTAAGGCGCAAAATTGCGATATTAAACGCATAAGCTGTCGATAAATCGGTATGATTCGTGTGTCTGACACTTCTAAGTACCATCCTAAGCTGTTTATGACCCTGGGTCAGGTCAAGGTCATCTGAGGTCACGAGGTCAAACTGCAGATTACGGTCATAAGGCGTTGTAACACAAGTTTATGGGTTTGTTTTTCGTCTAGAACGCAAAAATGACCTTAGAACATTGTTGTTCCATATCAATAGAAGTAAAAAGCAAAACGGAAATGCATTTGTTATGCATAGTAATTCTGTGAGAGGTGGTCGATTTTTGTAATTTAACCCGCGAGTTACTGTGGGGGGCTATTTTTTGCCCCCCCCCTCCAGTTATTTTGCAATAACTCTTAAACGAACACCAGTATCGTCACCAAACTTGCAGTACCTTCTCTCACATAAATTTTACACATGTTGGCAAAAGGAAAAATATGAGGTTATGATAGGTCAACCGGGAATGACGTCAGAGTGACGTCATGTTCTTCGGTTTTGGTTGCAAAATAATGGTTTGCGGAAAACGCTGTCAAAGGTACGATGTTTGAGATAAACTTAATTGTCTTAAATCAAATTACTGACAAATGACCGGGCTATGAAACTGCTATCTCGGATTTTTGACTTTTTTTTAATTCGAAGTTTTGAGAAATCAAAATACATTTTTTTTTGGACAAAAGTTTCCAGACAAAATCAGAATTATCAAAAAACCGGAATACATGTGATCGAGACGTGTGCGGTGAATATGTGTACCAAATTTGAAGTCGATATCTTCAAAAATGACTGAGTTATGACTTTTAAATGACCAAAAAGGACCACCTCTCACAGCATTACTATGCATAAAAAACGCATTTCCATTTTTGCTTTTTACTTCTATTTATATGGAACAAACAATGTTCTAAGGCCATTTTACGCGTTCAAGACGATAAACAAACCCATTAACATGTGTTACAACGCCTAATGACCTTAATCTGCAGTTTGACCTCATGACCTAGGATGACCTTGACCTGACCCAAGGTCATAACAATTCCATCCATCGAGACCTTTTGAAACGGTCAAACATTTTGTACTTGACCTGACCTGTGACGTCATCGGTGTCCCCGAGGTCAACAATATTATGTTTTCCTCGATAAATTTCCCAGGGCTATCGAATACCGTTTGCATTTTTACATTCGGTCCAGTAGTTCCGGAGATCCGAAGGGGGGGGGGGGGGTAAAAAAATAGCCCCCTCCCCAGTAAGTCGCGTTATGAAATATACCCCAGTAACTCGCGGGGTTAAAGGTCATAAAGTCAGCCATTTTTGAAGATATCGACTTCAAATTTCGTACACATATTCACCGAACTAGTATCGATGATATATATTCCGGTTTTTGAATAACCCTGTTTTTTTAAATACAAATATTGCAAAACATAAAAGTGTATTTGGATTTCTCAAAATTTTGAATAAAAAAAATCCGAGACAGCAGTTTGATATCCCGGTCTATTGTCAGTAATTTGATGTAAGACAATTTAATTGATCTTAAACGTACATTTGACAGCGTTTTCCACAAACCATTATTTTTCAACAAAAACCGA
The DNA here is from genome assembly GCA_036785665.1 of Chirona hameri. NCBI lineage: Eukaryota > Metazoa > Arthropoda > Thecostraca > Balanomorpha > Balanidae > Chirona > Chirona hameri. The sequence continues at coordinate 6,507 of JAXIVJ010015023.1, forward strand.
AGAACATGACGTCACTCTGACGTCATTCCCGGTTGACCTATCATAACCTCATCTTTTTCCTTTCGCCAACATGTGTAGAATTGATGTGAGAAAAGGTATTGAAAGATTGGGGATGATGCTAGTGTTGGTTTAGCAGTTATTTCAAAATAACAGGAGGGCGGGGGGATACCCCTCCCCAGTAAGTCGCAAGTTAACTCAAATGCCTCGATCGTGACCCTTAACGTGGCTGTGACCTGACATGTGACCTTATTTTGAAAATGCTGTGTATGTTTTAGATGCGTCTCATTGAGAGGTTTCGATTGCTGCCTTGTGCCTCTCGCTGCGGTTATTGGTTTGGAAGATCACGAGGGGGGTGGGGGCGGCGGCGTGTTCGGCCGAATACCCCAGTGAGGCGCGGGATAATTCGAGAAAAAAACTCCCCCCCGCCCGGTTAACGACTGTTTTGCGCTGAGGACCCGACGCGACCACCCCCCCCCCCCCCCCCGTATTTTTTTTCTCTCGCGCTGACGACCCGACGCTACCCCCCCCCCCCCCACACCACCCAGTCAACAACTTCTCGCAGATGAAGCTGAGAGTATTTTTGCCCCCAAAATAGAACCCTATATCCGCCAGTGCTGCTACCCCCCCCCCCCCCCCCTAACCCCCCCCCCCCCCCCCCCAACCCCCAACCCCCACCCCCCCGGCCAACAACTTTTGCTTTTGACTGGGACTGTGACTGCGTCCCCCCCAATACAAAAAAAAATCCGTGGCGACGCCCCTGGCCATGGCTGCTCCAGGGAAGAGTTTTGCCGCACTGCCGGTCCCCAGTCGCCCCGCCCCCGCCCCTCCTCCCCTCCCACCCCCTTTCCCACGACCATATTGAGCTGGCGATGTTCCTGTCTGCAGTCATGGAGACCAATGCCCGGTCAATAACTCCCAACAGCTGACCAGTCGCTGTTTGGGCATAGTCCGCACCACGCCAGCCGTCACCAGGTCAAACGCAGTCACCCCGTGGTAACCAGACATGTCACCTCGTCAGCCGTCACCAGGTCAAACACAGTCACCCCGTGGTGACCATACAGGTCACCACGCCAGCCGTCACCAGGTCAAACGCAGTCACCCCGTGGTAACCAAACATGTCACCTCGCCAGCCGTCACCAGGTCAAACACAGTCACCCCGTGGTGACCATACAGGTCACCACGCCAGCCGTCACCTGGTCAAACGCAGTCACCCCGTGGTCGCCAGACAGGTCACCTCGCCAGCCGTCACCAGGTCAAACGCAGTCACCCCGTGGTAACCAGACAGGTCAATACCTGGACCGCAGTGTGTGTAGGGCAAACACAGTCACCCCGTGGTAACCAGACAGGTCAATACCTGGACCGCAGTATGTGTAGGGCAAACACAGTCACCCCATGGTAACCAGACTGGTCAATACCTGGACCGCAGTGTGTGTACGGCAAACACAGTCACCCCGTGGTAACCAGACTGGTCAATACCTGGACCGCAGTGTGTGTAGGGCAAACACAGTCACCCCGTGGTAACCAGACAGGCCAATACCTGGACCGCATTGAGTGTTAGGGCAAACACAGTCACCCCGCGGTAACCAGACAGGTCAATACCTGGACCGCAGTGTGTGTAGGGCAAACACAGTCACCCCGTGGTAACCAGACAGGTCAATACCTGGACCGCAATGAGTGTAGGGCAAACACAGTCACCCCGCGGTAACCAGACAGGTCAATACCTGGACCGCAGTGTGTGTAGGGCAAACACAGTCACCCCGTGGTAACCAGACAGGTCAATACCTGGACTGCAGTGTGTGTAGGGCAAACACAGTCACCCCGTGGTAACCAGACAGGTCAATACCTGGACCGCAATGAGTGTAGGGCAAACACAGTCACCCCGCGGTAACCAGACAGGTCAATACCTGGACCGCAGTGTGTGTAGGGCAAACACAGTCACCCCGTGGTAACCAGACAGGTCAATACCTGGACCGCAATGAGTGTAGGGCAAACACAGTCACCCCGCGGTAACCAGACAGGTCAATACCTGGACCGCAGTGTGTGTAGGGCAAACACAGTCACCCCGTGGTAACCAGACAGGTCAATACCTGGACCGCAGTGTGTGTAGGGCAAACACAGTCACCCCGTGGTAACCAGACAGGTCAATACCTGGACCGCAGTGTGTGTAGGGCAAACACAGTCACCCCGTGGTAACCAGACAGGTCAATACCTGGACCGCAATGAGTGTAGGGCAAACACAGTCACCCCGTGGTACCCAGACAGGTCAATACCTGGACCGCAGTGTGTGTAGGGCAAACACAGTCACCCCGTGGTAACCAGACAGGTCAATACCTGGACCGCAGTGTGTGTAGGGCAAACACAGTCACCCCGTGGTAACCAGACAGGTCAATACCTGGACCGCAATGAGTGTAGGGCAAACACAGTCACCCCGCGGTAACCAGACAGGTCAATACCTGGACCGCAGTGCGTGTAGGGCAAACACAGTCACCCCGTGGTAACCAGACAGGTCAATACCTGGACCGCAGTGTGTGTAGGGCAAACACAGTCACCCCGTGGTAACCAGACAGGTCAATACCTGGACCGCAGTGTGTGTAGGTCAAACACAGTCACCCCGTGGTAACCAGACAGGTCAATACCTGGACCGCAGTGTGTGTAGGGCAAACACAGTCACCCCGTGGTAACCAGACAGGTCAATACCTGGACCGCAATGAGTGTAGGGCAAACACAGTCACCCCGCGGTAACCAGACAGGTCAATACCTGGACCGCAGTGCGTGTAGGGCAAACACAGTCACCCCGTGGTAACCAGACAGGTCAATACCTGGACCGCAGTATGTGTAGGGCAAACACAGTCACCCCGTGGTAACCAGACAGGTCAATACCTGGACCGCAGTGTGTGTAGGTCAAACACAGTCACCCCGTGGTAACCAGTCAATACCTGGACCGCAGTGTGTGTATGGCAAACACAGTCACCCCGTGGTAACCAGACAGGTCAATACCTGGACCGCAATGAGTGTAGGGCAAACACAGTCACCCCGTGGTAACCAGACAGGTCAATACCTGGACCGCAGTGTGTGTAGGGCAAACACAGTCACCCCGTGGTAACCAGACTGGTCAATACCTGGACCGCAATGAGTGTAGGGCAAACAGTCACCCAGCGACGAGTCATAGCTGTACCAATAGCAATACTTAGGTATACGATGTGGCCTCGGATGCAGATCTAAAATGCCTCCCAAAGGAAGTTGGTCCATGATCTAAATAAATATATTTGCAGCAAAACAAAGCGGCTTAAAACGGACTGCAAGCTTGTGCAGACGAGTTATACGTTGTCTCATTCGCTAACTATGAATAACAATTTTTATATATTCATTTGCAGAGCATGGTTGCCGCGAGACCTAACATTATTTTATTTCACTTGCATGGACTATTTGTTGGGCGCACGCCATACAACCGTAGCAGTTGCGGCTAAACCCGAGGATGCCAACACTTGTTCCTCCGGGAATTTAAAATGAAAAGCTATTGCCGGACATTTTGTATTTCCTTAACCCTCGCCCGGGTAGGGCAAAATAACTACGTGTTCGGGTAGGGGGGGGGGGGTGGTACGACCTCCCGCCCTCTTAGCGTTTCGCCCTTAATTAAGCTAGAACTTTTATTCGAAGACGAGCGTGTTGTTTGTGACGAGAAGAAGCCGCTGATACCCGATGTTGATGTCTTGGGTCATTAGGTGACCTCTGAGGTCATGTCAATGACCTAAAAGTCAGCAAAATTGTAAATGAGTATAAATTTAATTTTATCGAGCTAGAATCGTGCATGAGCATACCATCATGCTTAATAGGTACCAAATTCGTAATCAGCGTCACAACATGTTCTAAAAGCTGCCAAATTCCAAAAAGATCAAGTCAGGTCATCTGAGGTCAGTGATCTCGGTTGACCTGTGGAAGCGCATGACCCAGTGGAACATATAATTACATAAAATGGATTCCATATTTGAAATCAGCGTCCCAAAATGTCTTAGAAACCGCCAGAAGCCCAAAAAAGTCATCTGAGGTCATCGGAGGTCAATGACCTCAGTTGACCTCTTAAAAGGTCAATCGAGGTCACAATCTCAGTGGAAACCACAACTGTCACCCGGAAACACCTGTGCATATGCTGCTGAAAAACAAACACTTGGAAACTGCACAAGCATCGATACTGCGGGACGCCAGTTGCGCCTGGCATGACCTTGAGAAGCAGGTCATAGGTCACGGGTCATGAGCAGACTTGTCAATGATTCAATGTGAATCGACTACTTTTTATTGAATCATTCTTATTTCAAATGAATGACTCATGAATCGATTCACCTCATGCGCAAACCTGTTGTGAGTCACTGATTGAATCATTCATACAGATAAAATAGGCTGATTGAATCATTCATTGCTCAAAGAATCATTCGTTTTTTGGTCGAATAGCATAAACTGTCCACAACATATGCCAGCGGCCCAGCATTCATCTGTGCCCTGTGGACAAACCAGGCACTTAATGGCCAATTATATGAGCTCTGTGTCCTGAGCTGTAGCCTGTAATTCATCTATGCGTAAAGAAAGCGAGGCTTTGTGTCCAACTCCAGTGGGCACAAAGCCACTGTTCAATCAGCCCTAACTAGGTGAATACCTTGGAACTGGTAGGGTTAGGGGTAGGTACCTAAATACTTAGAAAAGGTAACTAACTCATACTTTGGTTCATAAACCACACAGTACACGCACACCTTTTTCACACGAAAAATTATCAAAAGGTACCCACCTTTTCCTAATTTCTAGGCTATACCATATCAAAAACTAAATCATAAACAAACATTTGCATGACCTCCGCATGTCCCAAATATCACTGTCGCATCGGCGCCGTTTTATTCCACATCATGCTTTATAAAAAATAATACCTAATGCAAAATCAAAATAAATGTTCTATTCGCTTAAAAAAAGTGAAACGTAAAGTCATTAATGCTTTTGGAACTTGGAATTTGCAATTATAATAAATATTATAAATATCATTTTATAATCAAAATAAACAACACGGCTCACATTCACATTCACATTCGGAAATACATTCGCGGACTATATGGATTGGCTTCAAAATTGGTACACAGATTGATCACAACCTAGTGATCATTCTGGTAAAATCTTAGAGTCACACATTTAAAATCAAAGGAGTTAGAGCAGGTCAGATAGGGTTAAGGTCAAACAGCGGACTATTCCGATTTGCATGAAAATTAGCACACTGGTAGGACCTAACCTCCATATCACGCTCATGAAATCTTGGAGTTGCACATTCAAAATCAAAGAATTTAGAGCAGGTCATATGTTTAAGGTCAAACAGCAGACTATTCTGATGTGCATGAAAATTGGCACATGAGTAGAGTATGACCTCCCTATCACGCTCATAAAATCTTAGAGTCGCACATTCAAAATCAAAGGAGTTAGACAAAGGAGTCGACACTACCCTTTAATGTTGAGTGATTGAATCAAGATTGAATCATTCATTATGGTAATGTTGAGTGATTGAATCATGATTGAATCATTCATTATGGTAATGTTGAGTGATTGAATCATGATTGAATCATTCATTATGGTAATGTTGAGTGATTGAATCATGATTGAATCATTCATTATGTTCTGTGAATCATTGTGAATCGACTCATGACAAATATGAATAATTGACAAGTCTGGTCATGAGGGCTATTTTTTTTTAGAGTATGTCTCAAATTTGTCAAAATTAGAGTACTGAAAGTTCCATCGCAATCGATTGAAAACTACCCGGGTTATTCTAGAAGAAAAAACGAGGGGGGGGGGGCATCCAACCCCCCTACCCGGGCGAGGGTTAACCCTATTTGTAACAGGCTCCTGGCTACCCCTATTTGTAACAGGGGGGGGGGGGCGGATTCCGCCCCCCCGGAGATCTCGAGATCTACCCGTCCGATTTTCAAAAATGAAACGGTGTTTGGTTCCCCTCAACACGATCTACATTTATCAATAATAAAACAAACATAATTTTGGGATAGGGGGGCAACAGGGGGGCAAAAACTACAAATTTTAGTGGTATTTTTGATCCAACATAGCTTTCATGTTTATCGACCGATTCTAACAAAACTAATAGGAATCGATAGATATTGAATCGGAAATTGATATATGATGGTGACGTTTGAAAATTCAAAAATCATAGGCGTGTGCAGGTCACTCAATATGGGGGTGAAGTAAATACGTAATAAAACCATTTTTTGATGTTTTTTTATAAATGAAATGGTATGTGATTGAGCCATTAGAAAAAACAGTTATAAATCATATTTTTTTCCATAGGCGGTACCAGGTTAGTGAAAAAGGGGGGTAAATTTGGGGAAAATATTAACCGCAGACAAGTTGCTACCCAGCACTATAAATATGTTACTGATCATAGATAGTTCCTTTTTGCATGTTGTACTTCATGATAGGCATATCCAGGATCCAAACTAGGGCGGCGCAAGACCTTTTGATAAGTATATTATCCGCTATTATGATACTAACTAGTCAACACTGACTATTTCACTTACAACTTCAATTAACATTGCTTACCCCCCTTTTTACTCTACCTGGACTCGCCTATTATCTTATAATCGTTCGTAGAGTAGCCTGTGGTGCGTGTTTCATCCGAAAACTGCAGTATGTTATGTCATTGTACGCCCATGCCTCTTAGTTTCCTTGCAATAATATGACCCCCTTTCTTCCATTCCTGAGCGCGCCTCTGCAAAAATGACTATTCCCTTTTCTGGTCTCATATGTGCATATATTATTATAAGCTAAACGTATATTGCGCCGTTATCGCTGGCATATCGTCATCACCATGCCCTTTTCATGTTCCTGAACACGCCCCTGAAACTCTATATGTAATAAATTATGCAAATAATGGAAGTAGAAGCTATCTTTTACATCTTGATAGCTATAAATGCCCCCTAAATTGCTCTATTGGCTTCCCGCCAAGCATTTAATACTTCCTGGAACCCCCCCCCCTTTTCAAGCCCCTGAAACCGCCTCTGCCATGCAATTTTGTATGATATTTCATTAACATCATCTAATTTGCACTTGTTGCAATCACGGTAAGCTGATGTAACTCCTTCATACTTGATGCAGTTAGGAAGAAACCGTGAAGATCGCATTTCCGTATTTTCGCCAAATGTCGCCTCCGAACCCACCCAAAACTGTGCCCTGGAACCGCCTCTGTTCAAGTTAAGAACTCAAAATTTTGACTCCAAATGCGGAGTTCAATTCTATGAACAGCCCCAAAATTTCATGGGCCTGCTCCCAGCCGTTCTGGAGATATCTGCGAAAAACATGAGGGGGGGGGGCGGAATCCGCCCCCTGTTACAAATAGGGTTAAACTAGGCATTATTTGCTGAATTAAATGAGATACAATCTTGGAGTTGGAAAAAATGGAGCTTCGGGTGATTTCTTCTTGACCTGCTGGCACTGAGTTCAGCCAATAAAGGCTGAAGTCGATTTCGGAGACTGAGTCAGAGTCAGAGTGGACACTAGATTGTCGGAGTCGGAGTCAGAGTCGCCTGAAAACTGATCGACTTCGAAGCCTTGGTTGTTATAGTTGATATTGTTATTGTTGTTATTGATTGTTATTGTAATAGTTGAGGTAAGTGAGTAGGGGTTATCAGGGGGTTTTCGGAGCTGCCTTTAGGTACACAGTACACAGCATGTCTACATGGTAAAAAGACAAAAAACCTTGCCTCCCCGATATCAGCCCTTTGCTGTGTTTATTCTATGAAGATGACGATTGTCTCTTTGGATGTGCGTTTAATCCCTCTTTATCCCTCTTTAATCCCGCATGCATGCTTGCCGCTATTTGGGCAAAGCCAAATCTGAAAATAATCGTTATTTTATCTCGGTCTGTAAAATTTGCTTGAATTAAACGATGTATGATAATATAGAAGGTACCTATACTGTATGATAATTTATAGAAGTGTCACGACTCGTGTTTATTTTTGGACATGAACCGAAATGTTGTATTATTCAGTATTGAATGTATCTGCCATCCATGGCACGGACCTAACGTGGCGCAATATTTTGCATTACCAGCTCCGCAGTTTTGGCAGCCACCGCCAGTGTTCCCGATGGATTGCACAATCTGGCGCCACTGCCTGCTGATTGGCTGCCGCCGGCTGACGTCACATGATGTCATATGACGTCACACAAGAGTATATAACTGGGCGGCGGCGGTCGATGGGCATTCTTCGCATCGCTCCCCCACTTTCAGGACGTCAGCCATGACCGACTGGAAGTGGGTCCTCACGATTGCGCAGTTAGAACTTCTCTACTGATCCAAAGCGCATACTTCGACGATGTCGCGGTGCTCCCAGCCGTGACAAACTCTGGTTCCCGTCCCCCCCGTGCAGCCCCGCCGTCGGCCGTTTGGCCGCTATGGGGTGGGGGGACACTTCGGGGACCTCTCGCCGCCACCCGGGTCGGCCCAGGCGTGCCATCTACAGGCCGGGCCACCCGGGTGGGGGACAGGTCACCCGGGGTCACTTCGGCGTCGCCAGACACCTCATCTTGCTTGGGGAGAGGGGGAGGGGTGGAATATGGAAAGTGCTGCTCGTGGTGTGAAGTAAGTTGTTGGTATTGTATCCGTGAATGTTGGAAACCGTGTTTGCTTCTTAACTCGTATATATGTCACAGTTCAACTATGTCGTTTGTGTTATTTCCGTATTACTTGAATGCGTTCACAAATGTTCGTTTACCTTTAACTGGTTTTAACATTTCGGTAAGCCTTATTTTGTGGTCTGTATTTAAATGGCGGTGGTCCATTATCTTGGTACAATTTATCGGATCTGTATTTTATTTTTACGGTCTTCCTAGTTATGTGTGTGTGTGTGTGTGTGTGTGTGTGTGTGTGTGTGTGTGTGTGTGTGTGTGTGTGTGTGTGTGTGTGTGTGTGTGTGTGTGTGTGTGTGTGTGTGTGTGTGTGTGTGTGTGTGTGTGTGTGTGTGTGTGTGTGTGTGTGTGTGTGTGTGTGTGTGTGTGTGTGTGTGTGTGTGTGTGTGTGTGTGTGTGTGTGTGTGTGTGTGTGTGTGTGTGTGTGTGTGTGTGTGTGTGTGTGTGTGTGTGTGTGTGTGTGTGTGTGTGTGTGTGTGTGTGTGTGTGTGTGTGTGTGTGTGTGTGTGTGTGTGTGTGTGTGTGTGTGTGTGTGTGTGTGTGTGTGTGTGTGTGTGTGTGTGTGTGTGTGTGTGTGTGTGTGTGTGTGTGTGTGTGTGTGTGTGTGTGTGTGTGTGTGTGTGTGTGTGTGTGTGTGTGTGTGTGTGTGTGTGTGTGTGTGTGTGTGTGTGTGTGTGTGTGTGTGTGTGTGTGTGTGTGTGTGTGTGTGTGTGTGTGTGTGTGTGTGTGTGTGTGTGTGTGTGTGTGTGTGTGTGTGTGTGTGTGTGTGTGTGTGTGTGTGTGTGTGTGTGTGTGTGTGTGTGTGTGTGTGTGTGTGTGTGTGTGTGTGTGTGTGTGTGTGTGTGTGTGTGTGTGTGTGTGTGTGTGTGTGTGTGTGTGTGTGTGTGTGTGTGTGTGTGTGTGTGTGTGTGTGTGTGTGTGTGTTGTGTTAAATGTGATGCGAGTGTTAATCATTTTGTAAACATATAACATGTTCGCTGTTCCGCCTCCGCGCGGCCGTCGCCAGGCGGTGTTCCACTATCTTCCAGATCCGTTATCGTTGTCCGGGTCGGTCACCTTTCAGCAGCTCGTTTATCGGATTCGATGGGTGTGGGCCCGGGCACTACTGCACATTCGCCGTTCGGCCATCGGTACAAGAACTCCGCCGAACTCCGAGTTGCCGTGTTAGGTACCCTAAAACTGGTCCTCGATCGCCTTCCACGCCTATACGTCGCTCGGGAACTGACAGCCGATTGTTGTTCCAGAAATGTGGTGACTGGTGAGTCAACCCTCCCCCTCCCCTGACCGCCCCCTCTCACCCCCGAGTGGGGGCCGCCTCCATGACTTCAGTGTTCCACACAACTTCAACTTACGGGTGAAGGCACTCTAAACCTATAGCAAGTTGTTACTGAATGTTACTGAATGAATAAATGCTACTGCCAGCCGCTTTGTTACTGAATCAACCCTTATCGGGTGACAGACTGTTATCGAGACAAGACATATCAGTGGACCTTAGTCACAGTTAAAAGAAATAGTTCACCTTTAACATGGGGTATTGGCAGTGGCGGATCTAGGTTTCGAGTTGGGGGGGGGGGGGGGCAAAAACACGCGTTTGTCTACCAATTTTTCGTTGGAGGGGGAGGGGATTATGGCATTCCAAGACAGAGCGACCAAAATACACTCGAAATAACACCCTACATCTATAACACCCTACATCTCATGTTTCGATAAAACTACGTGGTGGGAGTTATCTGGGCTGCTATCTGGATTAACGCTGTTAATTTTCAGCCCCGTCCGTCAAATGGTTTTCGAGTTACAGCCTCGGGCAATTTTGTAATGTCAAACAAAACTATAATTTTCAGCAGGCAATATCTCCCATCCAAATCATGCGAGTCATATAATGCTATATATCATCAGAATTGTCAGTTACAATAGATTATTATGATATAATTATTTTTGGAAAGTTATAACATTTTTTTATTTCAACACGTGATCTCAGGTTATTAAGTCACGTGATTTTATGATGTGGCCATTTAAAATTCGGGATTTTGTCCATGCCAGAATCGACATCTATACATAAGACTTCGATGTTTAAAAAATTGTCATAGTTATTTTCTCTAAATATTTTATTTATATTTGCGTATTTGGAAAAATCATGGTCACCAGCACACCAGCAGCAATCATGGTCGCAGCCAAATACAGCCAAAAGTCTTTGGTAATAACTTTGCACATAGTTGTGCTAGAGAGCTCAAATACACGACATTGTGCTTATCTCGTCGACCTGCTTTCAATGATATATAACATCAGCCTTGTAGTCGCTCTGTGACCTCAAGGTCACGTGACCAGAGGCCACCCGGGCCAGCCCACGTTAGATGGACCAAACCATAACATCCTACTTCTCGTATTTCGATTTAACTAGATGTCGGGGGTCATCTGGGCCGTAGATTCACGCTGAAAAATTGTAAGCCCCGTCCGTCGAACGGTTTTCGAGTTATAGCCTCAGGCATCTCCTTAATGTCGCACAAAGCTTTAATTTTCTTTAGGCGATATATCCCATATACATAATTCGAATTATATAAACCACAGATAAGAGGAGAACTGGATTTGACACGACATTTTCGGACTCTTATTTTAGAGCCGAAATTTGAAACGGAGCTGTTAAAGGAAATAGTTCACCTTGGAAAATGTTTCCCAAACACGATTTGATTATATTTTTTAATACAATGTATTTATATATTGTCAAAAATGGCCTTATATCGCGCCGATTCAGGACCGTAATTAAAATAAGAGCCGTAAATTATTATTGTTTCTTAAAACTATATGCATGCTCTCTGATTCAGAGTCCTGACGTTACGCGAATTTTAAAAAAAAATGTTCAGCCAATCAGATTCGAAAGTAGTCGCTTAAGGATAGACTCGCATTGATGTGCCAACCGGCGGCCGGCGGTTCACTTGCTAGCACCAGTTGTAAGCTGATTGGCTGATGGTATAGCCTCTGCCCGGGCTAGATCCAGCACCACATTCTTTAGCCAGCACCGCATTTCTTCGCCAAAGATCAAGTATATTCGGCTGGAGTCTTTTCAGTCAAGAAAACTTGCAGATATGGGTTGCCCAGCACCGGCTACAAAATTGTTATCTCAGTTTAAAACTAATGTTGATGTTGAACTATTTCCTTTAACCCGCACCGTGCCGGTGCTCGGTGCCACCTTCGCCGTGCCGGGGGAGGGGGCGTTTCGACGCCCCCTCCCCCCTTCTAACTCGGCTTGTATGGGACGTAGACAACAACCTAAGACACTGTTCGAAAGGCCGTCAGAATGCACTTTGAAACTATTTCAGACATTTGTTTTTCTCAGGTCAATATGGAGGTCACCAGAGGTCATCAAGGGTCAGATTTTATAGTTTTAGGACTTCGCTCCAGAAGTTCCCAGATAGCACAGGAATTGGATAGCTAGGAACAAAAGGAAAAAGCAATGGCAAGCTATTGCAAAATGCAATGTGCAAGGTGTCCTCGGGTTTGAGCTCAGATGAACAGTTTAGGCTCCAGAACTCATCAAATGTCAAACAGCCTATTTTTTTAGCAAGAACGTTTTTACAAATATCTTTTTACCTAACAAAGATAAGAAATTATTTTTGACGCCATCGTGTTTTCTCGTCAAGGCGCTTCATATCATATGCATGATCACCAGGTTAAGTCAACCTTAAAGTTTGACTTCAGGTCAATGTCAAATGGTAACCCAATTAGGTCATATTTCACATTGGGAGACGTGCCTCGACGAGGCAAGCACATTGGTGCCAGTTTCACTTATCTATCTTGATTTGGTCGAGGGTTATTGGCAAAAAAGTGTTGGTGACCTCAGGTGACCTCATCTGACCCTCTAGGGGTCATTGAACACAAATTGAACCTGGAACTTCAAGAATTGTCTATGATGATATGATGCAGAAGGAATTGGGCTGATGTAATTCGTATCTTCAGAAAAGGAAACATTTGATTATTTCCCAATTGACTTATAACCCGACAGTCACTGGGATATATTCTGTAACACGACTCACTGGGGGGGGGTTAGGCCCCCCCCCCCTGGTATCTTCAGAACCAATGATCGCAGCGGGACGCGCAAGGCAGCATTCGAAAGCGCTCAATGAGATAGACCTAACGCAAACTTCAAAAATCAAATTAAAGTCACATGTCAGGTCACGGTCAAGTCAAACTTCAAAATCGAGGTATTTAAGTTTATGGACAATACTAGCCATCCATGGCCTTCGATTGCGCCTATAATCACCCAAAGTGCTGTCAAAGGTATGATCATATCCCACATGAGCTAAAGTGAGATTGTTGGAAAAGATCAAGGTTAAGGTCAGGTCACAAAAGGTCACTACGCACAAAATATCTACGGAAGTCATGCAGCACATGTTTATGGATGCTTTTACGCGTATAATTCGATAGTGGTAGTCATTTACCACCTGACTTCATTTACGTGAAGTTAGTGTCAAGTTCAGGTCAAGTTCAGGTCACTGAAGGTCAAAATTTTTAATTGATAAATCGAAGAAAAAAAAAAGTTTCTGTATCAGTTTTATCTAAACAAAAACAGTGCTGGCATTTATTTGTCTGTATCCGGTCAACAAAATCCAGAAAACGCAATTTCAAAATATGACGTCATGATTTACCCATACTTTATATGCCATGTCAGTCAAAAAAGATTATATCATTTTGAAATTTGACATGGTAGTTGCCCATATGTCGTTATCTGACATATATTCCGTTTTTTGCAATATCTTTGAAAAATTTGATTTTGTGAGCATTTTTTTTTTTAATTTTTGGGTAAAAAACCAGTTTTTTGACATTTTGAGATCGCTGGTTCTTGCAATTTTCTACCTTTTAGTGTTTTTCGATTGCATTTTTCTTCAAATGCGGCATTTGTAGGGCCTGGCAAAGTTTAGCCGATTTTGGTGTCGAAATCGTGTTTAGTGACGTCACTAAATTCACTGTATCTAAAAAAAAAATCGGACGATTTTTGTTGTTGTTGAAAAGGTGTAAAAATGATGCCCGGATAGGTACTGAACGTTTTGCTTCGATATCTGCATTAGTTATTGAGATATCCTTAATATTCCTAAGGGGGGCTAAAAAAAAGCCCCCCAGTGACTCGCGGGATAATGGAGAGGTTTAGCCGTTTAGCGGGATAAAGTTTAGCCGATTTTGGTGTCAAAATCGTGTTTAGTGACGTCACTAAATTAACTATATCTCAAACAAATTCTGACGATTTTTGTGTGATTTTTTCTCAAAAGGTGTAAAAATGATGTCCGGATAGGTACTGAAATTTTGGCGTCGATATCTGCATTATTGAGATATTCCTAATAGCTGTAAGGGGGGGGGGGGGCTAACTTCCCCTCCCCCCAGTGACTCGCTGGATAATGGGGAGGTCACGAGATTGACCCGGCCTTAGGTCACCAATAATACAACTCCGAGATAAACGTATTGTAGGTACTATTGCTCTTATGAAATTCCGTAAGTATGAAATCGATCGGCCAAAAACTGTGGCTGCGGTGCGACCTGAAACATTTTTGGATGTGGGTCACGTGACCTGGTCTGGTGACCTGATCTGAGATGACCGGATGTATTTTTTTACATAATGTGCGCAATTGATGCTGGAACAGCTGTGCCAAAAACGGCGGCGCTGCGCGCCGCCGTTTTTCGTTATTCTCGAAAAACCTTAGGGGGTCTAAACGCCCCCGAAATGCGAGTCCAGCATCGTCGTTCACTGCTGTGCTAAAAAATAAGAGGCTGAATATTTAGTGTCAAATCCAGGTATGCTGTTATCTGTGTGTAAGCATATGTATCGTCAGAATAGCCATTAACCACAAATTAATTTAATGTAATCTTTTTTGGAGAACTCGAATGGAAAAGTGTTGAAATTTTGGCATGTGACCTCAGGTCAGGTCACGTGATTTCGTTATGTTCTCAGTTAAAATTCGTGATTTGTCTTAGGTGGAATAGGAGGGTGCGAGGCCCTTTGAATCAAATGACAACCTATTCCGCTCAGTGATCAAGATCACGTGATGACATAATTCAATATTTCGCCGAAAGAGGCGTCTGTGGGTCCTCAAGACAAATTTTATCATCCCTATTTCCAGACTGAGAATGTTTTAACAATAGCTAAAAGCGTTTTCCAGAGATCAAAAATGCTCAACTTTGCCAAATAAAGCGAAAATCCAGCAAATTATCTATTGTATAATCAAGCCAGGTCATTTGGGAAATCAACCTCAAGGTCACGGAGTGACCTGCTGGGGTCATGTTATGCATCATTGAATGCAGCTCAACGAGACACATATAATGCTGTTGAGTTAAGCTCTCTAGCACAATTGTGTGCAAAGTTATTACCAAATAAAATTTTCGAAACCACGCAAATTTGGGAATTTTTACATGTGATCTTAGACCTCAGATCACGTGATTTAATAATGTGGCCTTTTAAAATGCGGATTTTTTAATTGCCAACATCGACTTCGGTACATTGGCCTTCGATGGTAAGAAAATTGGACATAGGTTTTTCCTCTAAATATATTTTTTTTCTTTGGAAAAATCATGATCACCAGCACGATGATCATGATTTTTCCAAAGAAGAAAAAATATTTAGAGGAAAAACCTAGGTCCAATTTTTTTACCATCGAAGGCCAATGTATCCAAGTCGATTCTTGCAATTAAAAAAATCCGCATTTTTAAAGGCCACATTATAAAATCACGTGATCTGAGGTCTAAGATCACATGTAAAAATTCCCAAATTTGCGTGGTTTTGAAAATTTTCTCACGTTGACACGAGCCCTGGAGGGCCTCTGATAATTACACGCCCTGGAGAGAGGGGGGGGCGGATTTCACCCCCCTTCCCCCCTATGATCTCGAAAACCACGCAACGTAGCGACAAGCGGAAAACGACGTTAGATAGCTCGAGACCAGCTCTTTCGAAAGTATTTCGTTCATTTGTTTCCCAGGTCAATATTGAGGTCACCATAGGTCATCAAGGGTCAGATTTTCAAGTTTTTAAGACTTCGCTTCGAACACCCCCAAATATCTCAGTAACTATGATAGTTAGCAGCAAACGGAAAAAAGCAATCGAAAGACCTTGAAAAATGCCATCGACATAGTTGTCCTCAGATTTGAGTTCAGGCCAATAGTTTAGGCTCCACTCCTGTCCAGGAGGTCATCAAATGTCAAAAGGTGATTTTATTTTGCAAAACTGTTTTTCGCAAATAACCTTTTACCTAATACAGATAAATCAATAATGTTTACGCCATCGCGTTGTCTTTTCAAGGCGCTTATCATTATATTCATGGTGACCGGGTTAAGTTAACTGAGAAATTTGACCTCAGGTCAAGGTCAAGTGGTGACCCAAGTTGGTCATGTTGCATATTGGGAGACGAGTATCGACGAGACAAACACATTAGTACCATTTTCTCTTCTCTATCTTCATTGTGTCGATAGTTATTGACAAAAAAAGTTTAGGCGGTCACGAAATTGACCTGACCTTAGGTCACCGATATTAGAAATCCGAGATAAACAAATTGTTGGTATCTATGATCTTATGAAGTCCTGCAAGATTGAAACAACAAGACCGAAAGGATCCCTGGGCGGGTCAGAAGGGCCCCTGAACATGCCGAATTGGCCCCCAGACAGCCAACCATAGATCCGCAACTGTATCGAGTGAGATACTGTTATCGAGACAAGACATATCAGTAAACCTTAGTCGCAGTTAAACCAGATTTACTGGTTTGAAGTGTACTATAGACATGGGGTCGGACGATAGCCATGGGTACATAGCTGTGTAGATACAAACATGAACATTGAAAGCGGGGGAGGGGACGCGCCTGGCGTCTCCACAATATTCCGGATTTTAGTATTAGGCCTATTATCAAGCCCATTATCATTATATATTATCATCACCAGGCTATCGCTCGCGCAGCACCAACTGAGTGCCACTGGCACTCAGTTGGTGCTGCGCATGCCGGGGGGAAATGTGGCAGCGGATGCCGGGGGGAAATGTGGGCAGTTGCCCACCCTGAACAAATCAGCGTGGGCAAAACTATGTTATTACCCACCCACTTCGGCTTACAACGGCTACCCCTTGTTCACTCTGTAGAATAGAAAGAAGGCCCTTGCGTGCGGAAGGGAGGCCATATGTGTGGAGAACAGACCCCTCTATGCAGAGAGGAGAACCATATATGCAGAAAGGAGGCACCACTCCAGTGTCCAAAGGAGGCACTCCGCCTCCCCCCCCCCCTCCATGGGGGGGGGGGGGAGGACAGTGGGGGGGGGGGCTGCCGCATGGCCTGATATGGCAGATGGTGGTGACACAACTCACACGCGGAGCTGCAGGGTGTCTCCGTCAGACGGGGAAACAATTTGATAGCCTTTTCATCGTCGCCCGATAGGCAAATAGGTAGGTATAGATAACTTGCTTTTTATCATTTTTGTTAAATGCAATGAAACCGTAAACCGACTATACCAACCTTATGCATAGCTACGTGCTACCGTCTACCGAATGGATGGCTATCTCGTAAGACATTAGATCAGCTGAGGTTTGGACAAGGGTGTAGATTCGGCACACGATAGGCACAGCTGACCCAACAATCAGCGCTGTTCCTGTGACCGATCGGAACCATGGCTGCTCCAGGGAAGAGTTTTGCCGCACTGCCGGTCCCCAGTCACCCCGCCCCGCCCCTCCTCCCCTCCCACCCTCTTGCCCACGACCATATTGAGCTGGCGATGTTGCTGTCCGCAGTCATGGAGACCAATGCCCGGTCAATAACTCCCAACAGCTGACCAGTCGCTGTTTGGGCACAGTCCGCATCACGCCAGCCGTCACCAGGTCAAACGCATCACCCCGTGGAAACCAGAAAGGTCGCCACGCCAGCCGTCACCAGGTCAAACGCATCACCCCGTGGTAACCAGACACGTCACCACGCCAGCCGTCACCAGGACAAACACAGTCACCCCGTTGTAACCAGACAGGTCAATACCTGGACCGCAGTGCGTGTAGGGCAAACACAGTCACCCCGTTGTAACCAGACTGGTCAATACCTGGACCGCAGTGTGTGTAGGGCAAACACAGTCACCCCGTGGTAACCAGACAGGTCAATACCTGGACCGCAGTATGTGTAGGGCAAACACAGTCACCCCGTGGTAACCAGACAGGTCAATACCTGGACCGCAGTATGTGTAGGGCAAACACAGTCACCCCGTTGTAACCAGACTGGTCAATACCTGGACCGCAGTGCGTGTAGGGCAAACACAGTCACCCCGTGGTAACCAGACTGGTCAATACCTGGACCGCAGTGCGTGTAGGGCAAACACAGTCACCCCGTTGTAACCAGACTGGTCAATACCTGGACCGCAGTGCGTGTAGGGCAAACACAGTCACCCCGTTGTAACCAGACTGGTCAATACCTGGACCGCAGTGTGTGTAGGGCAAACACAGTCACCCCGTGGTAGCCAGACAGGTCAATACCTGGACCGCAGTATGTGTAGGGCAAACACAGTCACCCCGTGGTAACCAGACTGGTCAATACCTGGACCGCAGTGCGTGTAGGGCAAACACAGTCACCCCGTTGTAACCAGACTGGTCAATACCTGGACCGCAGTGCGTGTAGGGCAAACACAGTCACCCCGTGGTAACCAGACTGGTCAATACCTGGACCGCAGTGCGTGTAGGGCAAACACAGTCACCCCGTTGTAACCAGACTGGTCAATACCTGGACCGCAGTGCGTGTAGGGCAAACACAGTCACCCCGTTGTAACCAGACAGGTCAATACCTGGACCGCAGTGTGTGTAGGGCAAACACAGTCACCCCGTGGTAACCAGACAGGTCAATACCTGGACCGCAGTGTGTGTAGGGCAAACACAGTCACCCCGTGGTAACCAGACAGGTCAATACCTGGACCGCAGTGTGTGTAGGGCAAACGCAGTCACCCCGCGGTAACCAGACTGGCCAATACCTGGACCGCAATGAGTGTAGGGCAAACACAGATACCCAGCGATGAGTATTAGCTGTACCAATATCAATACTTAGATATACGATGTGGCCTCGGATGCAGATATAAAATGCCTCCCAAAGGAAGTTGGTTCATGATCTAAATAAATATATACATGTAGCAAAACAAAACGGCTTAAAACGGACTGCAAGTTTGTGCAGACGAGTTATACGTTGTCTCATTCGGTAACTATGAATAACAATTTTGTTTTGTATTCATTTGCATAGCATGGTTGCCGCGAGACCTAACATTATTTTATTCCACTTGCATGGACTATTTGTTGGGCGCACGCCACACAGCCGTAGCAGTTGCGGCTAAACCCGAGGATGCCAACACTTGTTCCTCCGGGAATTTAACCCGCGACTTAACCCGCGAATTTAACCCGCGTCTATTCCCCCCCCTCCCGTTATTTTTGCAATAACTCTTAAACAAACACCGGTATCATCAAACAACTTGCAGCACCTTCTCTCACATCAATTCTACACGTTTTGGCAATACAAAATATGAGGTTAAGATAGGTCAACCGGAAATTACGTCAGAGTGACGTCATGTTCTTCGGTTTTTGTTGCAAAATAATGGTTTGCGGAAAACGCTGTCAAAGGTAACATGTTTGAGATAAACTCAATTGTCTTAAAGCAAATTACTCACAATAGACCAGGCTATCTAACTGCTATCTCGGATTTGTGAGTGTTTTTCTTTAAAAAAAAGAGAAATAAAAATACATTTTTTTTTAAACAAAATTTTCAAGAAAAAATCAGAATTATACAAAAGCCGGAATTCATATGTTCGAGACGTGTGCGGTGAATATGTGTACCAAATTTGAAGTCCATATCTTCAAAAATTACTGATTTATAACCTTTAAATGACAAAAATCGACCACCTCTACATCATTACTATGCATAAAAAACGCATTTCCGTTTTTGCTTTTTACTTCTATTTATATGGAACAAACAATGTTCTAAGGTCATTTTTCGCGTTCTAGACGAGAAAAAAAACCATAAACATATGTTACAGCGCCTAATTACCGAAATCTGCAGTTTGACCTCGTGACCTCTGATGACCTTCACCTGACCCAAGGTCATACACAGCTAAGAAAGGTACTTAGAAGTGTCAGACACACGAATCATACCGATTTATCGATAGCTTATTCGTTTAATATCGCAATTTTACGCGACAAATCCATCCATCCAGACCTTTTGACACGGCCAAACATTTTGTACTCGACCTGATCTGTGACGTCATCGGTGAACTCGAGTTCAACAATATTATGATTCCGTGATTTTGTGATGATGATTTTGATATAATTTTGTGAATCAATATTATGATTCACAAAATTTCCTAAAAACTGCCAAATTCCAAAAAGATCATGTCAAGTCATCTGAGGTCAGTGACGTCGGTTGACCTGTGGAAGCGCATGACCCCAGTGGAACATATAGTTACATAAAATGGATTATATACTTGAAATCAGCGTCACAAAATGTCCTAGAAACCGCCAGAAGCCCCAAAAAGTAATCTGAGGTCATCGGAGGTCAATGACCTCAGTTGACCTCTGAAAAGGCAAATCGAGGTCACAATCTCAGTGGAAACCACAACTGTCACCCGGAAACGCCTGTGCATATGCTCCTGAGCAACAAACACTTGGAAACTGCACAAGTTACCAGCATCGATACTGCGGGACGCCAGTTGCGCCTGGCATGACCTTCAGAAGCAGGTCATAGGTCACGGGTCATGTGGGTTAAAAAATCATTTTTTTAGAGCATGTCCAAATTTGTCAAAATTATGGTACTGAAAGTTCAATCGCAATCGGTTGAAAACTACGCGAGTTATTCTAGAAAAACCGAGGAGGGGGGGGGGCATCCAACCCCTACCCGGGCGAGAGTTAAATTAGGTATTATTTGCTGAATTAAATAAGATACAATCTTGGAGTTGGAAAGAAATGGAGCTTCGGGTGATTTCTTCTTGACCTGCTGGCACTGAATTCAGCCAATAAAGGCTGAAGTCGATTTCGGAGATGGAGTCAGAGTCAGAGTCGACACTTAGAGGGTCGGGGTGGGAGTCAGAGTCGCCTGAAAACTGATCGACTTCGAAGCCTTGGTAATAAATAGTTGAGGTAACTGAGCAAGGGTTATCAGGGGGCTTTCGGGGCTGCCTTTAGGTACACAGTATGTCTACATGGTAAAAAGACAAACAACCCTTGCCTCCCCGATATCAGCCCTTTGCTGTGTTTATTCTATAAAGATTTTTTTTTTTCTAGCCGCCACCCATTAATAGGTGACCAGGAGTGCCCCCACCCACAATCCCAACGACGCACGACACCTTTCATTAACACCAGAGAACAAAAGAGAAAATGTCGCGGCACTCCCAGCTAAGAAATGGAAACAAACATAAAAAAGCATATGAGGAGAGGTAGTTTGGGTGTTAGATGTGGTGATATAAAAGAAGGCGGAAAGTAGTCATTGCTGAAAACAGCAAATAACTGCCCCCCAGCTACGCCCCAGGATTCCATATTCATTCACGCTGTTATAAAGGGGATATCGGTCATACAGGGCGGAGGACAAAGTCTGGTCAATTTTCGATCATTTCTTGCTGGTTGTTCGTGAACCCCACTCAGCTAAGCGTAGCTTGTTGCCGAGTAGGGTTCCTGAAGCCAGCGCCATTGAATGGGTACACATATCACATGCACATATACACATACATATACACATATACACATACACATATACACATATACACATACACGTATACACATACACATATACACATACACATATACACATACACATATACACATACACACATACACACATACACATATACACATATACACATACACATATACATATACACATACACCTATACATACACATACACATATACATACACATATACATACAACATACATACACACACATACACATACACATATACACATACACATATATGCATACACATATGCATATACACATACACATATACACATACACATATACACATACACATACACATATACACATACACACATACATACATACACATATACACATACATATATACACATATACACATATACACATATACACATACACATATACACATATACACATATACATATACACATACACATACACATATACACATATACACATATACATATACACATACACATACACATACACATGTACACATATACATATACACATACACATATACACATACACATACACATATACACATACACATATACACATATACACATATACACATACACATATACACATACACATATGCACATACGCATATACACAAACACATATACACATACACATATACACATACACATATACACATACACATATACACATACACATACACATACACATATACATATACACACATACACACATACACACATACACACACACGCACACATATACATATGCACAGTACTCATACACGCACACATATACATATACACAGTACTCATACACGATCATATATAATTATAAGTAATCATATATAACC
Organism: Chirona hameri; assembly: GCA_036785665.1. Lineage (NCBI taxonomy): Eukaryota > Metazoa > Arthropoda > Thecostraca > Balanomorpha > Balanidae > Chirona > Chirona hameri. Next base: position 28,686 of record JAXIVJ010015023.1, read on the forward strand.
ATATATGCTCCATACCATAATGTATCACAAATTTAATTACATTTTTTTTTAAATACCATAATGCCATACCATAATGTTGTTGTATTATTATGTATACTTCTTTGTTGTTGTAATATTATGTATAGGTACTATTATGTTGTTCTACATATTATGTAGAACAACATAATATGTAGAACATATTTGTCCGCCCCGGTAGCTCAGTGGTAGAGCGCTGGACTTCTGACCTATCCCGGTAGTGGCAGCCCGGGTTCGAGTCGCTTCGGCGCTCGCTATTTGCTCCTGGCTGGGATGGCCTGCGGCCGGTGGCAGCGGTCGCACTCAAGGTCAGGTGACGTCAGTGAGCGGGGCGGACCGTGTCCAGGTATGTCGGGCACGTAAAACTTTCGTCTCTAAATTCTGCCGGCCAACAGGAATTGCGCGATCGGGTGGTGAGGTCAGGACCTGCGCAACAAGCTCTGCTTAGCGTGGGTCCTGACCTCGGAAATCCATCCACACAAAACATTCGGACCAAATTTATTATAAAAAAAAAAACAAAAAATGCATTTGAGTAGTGAATGGCACTAATCACTAGCTTCTGTCCAGGAAGTAACTTTTTAAGTACTTTTTAAATGTAAGTTTTGAGCGTGGGACGTCCTGTACAGCAAAGTTCCTTGATATTATATTATTCCATAATTTAGGTCTATGCATGCAAATGTAAATAGTCTATAATTCTTTGTTGAGAAGTTGTTTTGAAAGTGATTAACTTGTCTTGTATGATGGTGAGGTTGTGGTGATGGTTGAATGAGATATCTTACTGCTGCTGGTAGTTCATTCAATAGATACCTATGCATAATTAGAAGCATTTGTAAGTGTGCTATTTCATGAACTTTAAGTATATTGTATTTCTTGAAAATTGGATTTGCACTTTGTGGGGGGAAGATGCCTTCAATTATTCTCATGGATCTCTTTTGCAATATTAACAATTTATGGATTTGACTTTCATAATTTGAGCCCCATATGAAGCAGCAATAGTTTATATAAGGAAAAATTAGTGAATTATATAGATGCAGGAGTTGTCCTTGTGTAACGTATTGTCTAGTTCTGGCAATCATTCCTATATTTCTGCTAATTATATTTGTAATGCAGTTTATGTGAGATGCAAACTTCATGTCAGAGTCAATGAGGACCCCGAGATATTTAACTGTTTTTGTTTGTTTGATAGCAACACCATCCATATGGACATTTATTGTGATATTATCTTTACGTTTTGCATATATTTGAAGCAAGGTCTTTGAGGTGTTTAATGTAAGGTAGTTAGCTTCCAGCCACTCTGTTATTTTTGGCAAAGCTATGTTTATTATGTTCTGTAGTGATTCTGGATTATGATGCTTGAAAAATATTGCAGTATCATCTGCATAAATAAAATACTGACATTCTATATCAAGATTAACTAGGTCATTTATGTACATGATAAACAGGAGAGGACCAAGAATTGAGCCCTGAGGCACTCCTATATTAATATTTCTTAAATTGGCCTTGACCCCATCAACAGACACAGTCTGTGTGCGTTCTGTAAGATATGATTTGATGATTTGAAGTGCATTTCCTTTTACACCATATTTGTTTAGTTTTTCAAGTAGCACATCTTGGTCAACTGTATCGAATGCTTTGCATAAATCTAGGTAAATTCCAACTATATATTCGTTGTTTTCAAAAGCATTAGTGATGAAATACTGAATCAGCATGATGGGCATGTAAGTTGAATGCTTACTTCGAAAACCAAACTGTCTGTCTGTGAGGAGGTTATTACATGTAATGTATGTTAATAGTTGACAATATATGATCTTCTCTAATATTTTTGATATGAACGGTAGTATGCTAATGGGACGATAATTGGATAATAAGTGACTATCTCCACTTTTTAAAATTGATTTAACTACAGCTACCTTTAATGCTTTTGGGAATGTGCCAGTTGACAGACATAAATTAAAGAAGTGGGTTAGTTTGGACAAAATTGGTTTATATGAGTTTTTAAATATCTTAGAGTTGATTTCATCTATACCCGCACCCACATCTTTAAGCTGAAGTATGATTTGTTCAGTATCATTATCATCTATTTGAGATAATGTCATATTTTGTTCTGGTGTAGCATGTACATATTCAAGTGGATCAATGTTATTCTTCTTTATTTTTTGTTTAAGCCTTGCACCTACCCCAGTAAAGAAATTATTGAAGTCAAGAAGATGACGATTGTCTCTTTGGATGTGCGTTTAATCCCTCTTTATCTTTCCGCATGCATGCATACCACTATTTGGGAAAAGCCAAATCTGAAAATAATCGCTCTTTTATCTCGGTCTGTACCATTTGCTTGAATTAAACGATGTATGGTAATATAGAAGGTACGTATACTTTATGATAATTTATCGAAGTGTCACGACTCGTGTTTAATTCTGGACATGAACCGAAGTGTTGCATTATTCAGTATTTAATTTATCTGCCATCCATGGCACCGACCTTTAACGTGGCGCAATATTTTGCATTACCAGCTCCGCAGTTTTGGCAGCCATAGCCAGTGTTCCCGATGAATTGCACAATCTGGCGCCACTGCCTGCTGATTGGCTGCCGACGGCTGACGTCACATGACGTCATATGACGTCACACAAGAGTATATAAAGGGGCGGCGGCGGTCGGTGAGCATTCTTCGCATCGCTCTCCCACTTTCGGGACGTCAGCCATGACCGACTGGAAGTGGGTCCTCACGATAGCTCAGATACCCCTCTCCTCCTGACCCAAAGCGCATACTTCGACGATGCCGCGGTGCTCCCAGCCGTGACAAACTCTGGTTCCCGTCCCCCGTGCAGCCCCGCCGTCGGCCGTTTGGCCGCTATGGGGTGGGGGGACACTTCGGGGACCTCTCGCCGCCACCCGGGTCGGCCCAGGCGTGCCATCTACAGGCCGGGCCACCCGGGTGGGGGACAGGTCACCCGGGGTCACTTCGGCGTCGCCAGACACCTTATCTTGCTTGGGGAGAGGGGGAGGGGTGGAATATGGTAAGTGCTGCTCGTGGTGTGAAGTAAGCTGTTGGTATTGTGTCCGTGAAGGTTGGAAACCGCGTTTGCTTCTTTACTCGTATATACGTCGCAGTTCAACTACGTCGTTTGTGTTATCTTCCGCATTACTTGAATGCGTTCACAAATGTTCGTTTATCTTTAACTGGTTTTAACATTTCGGTATGCCTTATTTTGTGATCTGTATTTAAATGGCGGAGGTCCATATTCTAGGACCATTTATCGGATCTGTAATGTATTTTTACGGTCTTCCTAGTTGTGTGTGTGTGTGTGTGTGTGTGTGTGTGTGTGTGTGTGTGTGTGTGTGTGTGTGTGTGTGTGTGTGTGTGTGTGTGTGTGTGTGTGTGTGTGTGTGTGTGTGTGTGTGTGTGTGTGTGTGTGTGTGTTGTGTTAAATGTGATGCGAGTGTTAATCATTTTGTAAACATATAACATGTTCGCTGTTCCGCCTCGGCGCGGCCGTCGCCAGGCGATGTTCCACTATCTTACAGATCCGTTATCGTTGTCCGGGTCGGTCACCTTTCAGCAGCTCGTTTATCGGATTCGATGGGCGTGGGCCCGGCGACGACTGCACATGCGCCGTTCGGCCATCGGTACAAAAACTCCGCCGAACTCCGAGTTGCCGTGTTAGGTACCCTAAAACTGGTCCTCGATTGCCTTCCACGCCTATACGTCGCTCGGGAACTGACAGCCGATTGTTGTTCCAGGAATGTGGCGACTGTCGAGTCAACCCTCCCCCTCCCCTGACCGCCCCCTCTCACCCCCACCCCCAAGTGGGGGCCGCCTCCATGACTTCAGTGTACCACACAACTTCAACTTACGGGTGAAGGCACTCTAAACCTATAGAAAGTTGTTACTGAATGTTACTGAATGAATAAACGCTACTGCCAGCCGCTTTCTTACTGAATCAACCTGTATCGGGTGACAGACTGTTATCGAGACGAGACATATCAGTGGACCTTAGTCACAGCTAAAAGAAATAGTTCACCTTTAACATGGGGTATTGGACTGAGATAGATCGAAAAAGGGTGATGGTCAATTAATATGGTGA
>JAXIVJ010015024.1:0-32781 GCA_036785665.1 Chirona hameri
CTTCTTCTTGTACTTCTCACCAGGCACGTAGCCAAGGGGAGGGCGGCGGGGGCGCCCCGCCCCGCCCCGCCCCGCCCCCCCCCCCCCCCCCCCCCCCCCCCTGGAGGCCAGGAGGACCCTTTTCGGCGCGCGCAGCGCGCCGAAAAGGGCCGACGAGACCGCGCGAAGCGCGGTATCATAGGCTCTTTAATACACGAAGCGTGGTCTTTAGAGAGTTTAGGAGGACTTCAGAGGCCCTTTAGGGCCACTAGGGCCCTCTCTGAAAGACCAGAGGGCCCCTTGGACGTTCAAAAGAGCCCTGTTCATGTCAGAGGGGCCCCTGGCCAGACCGAAAGGGCCCCTGAGCGGGTCAGAGCCCCTGAGCACGTCGAATGGGCCCCCTGAGCACGTCGAATGGGCCCCTGAGCACGTCGAATGGGCCCCTGAGCACGTCGAATGGGCCCCTAGCCAGCACAGAGGGGCCCCTGGGCAGGTTGAGAGGCCCCTGAGCATGTCGACAGGGCGACAAAGCGGCCAGCGCAGTCCTTTTCCAGGTCATAAGGGCCCCTGAGCAGGTTGGAGGGCCCCCTGGACAGACCAGAGGGCCCCTGGGAAGTTAAGAGGGCCCCTGTGCAGGTCAGAGGGACCCTGACCAGACCGAAAGGGCCCTAGGTGGGTCAGAAGGGCCCCTGAACATCCGAATGAGCCTCTAGCCAGCACGGAGGGGCCCCCAGGACAGGTGGGAGGGCCCTCGGAGCATGTCGCAAGGCGACAAAGCAGCCAGTGCAGTCCCTTGCTAGGTCGGAAGGGCCCCTTAGATGGTTAAAGGACCCCTGGAGAGACCAGAGGGCCCCTGGAAAGTTAAAAGGGCCCCTGCGCAGATCGGAGGGGCCCCTGAACAGACCGAAAGGACCCCTGGACGGGTAAGAAGGGCCACTGAACATGCCGAAGTGGCCCCTGGCCAGCACGGAGGGGCTCCAGGGCAGGTCGGAGGGCCCCTTGAGCATGTCGGCAGGGCGACAAAGCAGTCAGCGCGGGCCGACCAGAAGAGTCGCTGGGCCGATCGGAGGGGCTCCTGGGCAAGTCAGAGGGGCCCCTGGCTAGACCGAAAGGGTCCCTGGGCCGGTCGGAATGCCCCTTGAACATGCCGGATGAGTTCCTAGCCAGACTGGAGGGACCCTGGGCAGGTCGGAGGGACCCCTGAGCAGGGGCGGCGGATTGCGGTGGCAGGGTACCCAGAATTCCCCCCAGTCGAAAATCCTGGGGGCAAAGGGTAGTTCCCCCCCCCCCCCCCAGATTTTAGCCTGCTCAATCTGGGGGCAACATGACCCTTCCCCACCCCAGGATTTTCATTTGAGGGGGATTTTGGGTACCCTGCGCCCCGCAATCCGCCGCCCCTGCCCCTGAGTATGTCGGCAGGGCGACAAAGCAGCCAGTGCAGTCCCTGTCCAGGTCGGAAGGACCTCTTGAACAGGCCGAATGAGCCCCTTGACACACAAGGGGGGCTTCTTGGAAGGTCAGAGGAGTCTCTAGTGAGACCGGAAGGGTCAAAGCACGTAGAGATCCCAGATGAAGATTAAAACAAGGAGGACTTACTCCACAATACAAATATTAAAAGCGGAGCTTTCGGGTATATTGTAACACCCTTCGTCAGGGTGCTACAATATACCCGAAAGATCCGATTTTATTTTTTGCTGTTGAGTAAGCCCTCTTTGTATTATATATATATATCACCCACTCCACATCATGTCTTTTCGTTTCGCGGATCCCAGATGAGTCCCTGAACAGGTCGGAAGGGCGTAGAAAAGGTCAGAGGGGCCCTAGACGATCTGAAGGGACCTTGGGCCTTTCAACAGTAAGAATACATACAGTTGTACAGGGAATAAAACTCAAAATTTTCGCACCGCTCCGCGGCGCAATTTAACTACAAATTCAATTATATGCAGGTTAGGAAAAAATCGGTCAGTTTCTCGGCGCATTTATGTGTTATGTTGCTACTTTCCTATATTATTGGGTGAAATAGTTCACTTTAGCACTTTTACCCCGTACTTTTTAACGCACCATATAGCAATTTTAGAGGTCCGCACCATACGCAATGCGACGCATTGATGAGAAACCAACCCAGGGCATAATACTCAAAATTTTCGCGCCGCTCCGCGGCGCAATTTGTTTAAGAGTTCCAGCTCTTGAGCTTAAAAAATATTCCAAGTTGGTATAGCTGATTCCAAATTCGTGTCGCTGGTTCCAAAGTTGATGTGGCAGTTTGCTAACTCAAGCTCCTAAACGTTGGTATGGCCCATACCATACCTGCAATACTGCATTTTCCAGCCTTATAACGTGCCTTTTCATGCGTTTTTTTTTTGGGGGGGGGGGGCCTTTCACCGTTTAGGAAGGGGCCCTTTCAACGCTCGGGAAGGGGCCCTTTCGAGGCGCCCCCCCCCCCCCCCCCTTGGACGAAATCCTGGCTACGTGCCTGCTTCTCACCAACACACTTGCATACAACACTGGCAAACCTCTCATGCTAGTCAGCGGGGATCCAGGAAAGAAAATGGGTGGGGTGGGGGGGGGGGGGGGGGGGCGGTGGCACATCAGACGTCAAAGGGCCCACGAGCTGCAAGGGGCTCCCAAACATTTTTGCCAGTCTGAAAGGGCCTGCAGTCGGTCCAAGTGTACAAGTGTCGGTCCACGGAAGGACGAGAGCGCTTCTTGGTCGCTCGTAATGAGCGACCCGGCACGTGGCTACGCTTTTGAGAAACTCATCTGCAACCGCACCTCCGATTGACAAGCGGGCTTCTTTGCTGAGCATCTATCCGAACTACCTGTTTGAGAACAGTACCGCGTGAGGGGTGTTGAAAAGTGTTTTCTCGCTTGGAGCTTGGAGCACCCGCTCGATAACCGTAGCAAAGTTATAGTCTTCTGCTATGTTATAGTAAAAGTCTGAGCAATGTTATTAAGGTAACCAAATGTGCATACCTGTCCAAGAGCGCTTCGACTGCATTCCCAGTGGTCAGGTTCTTTTCCTGTGCAAATAAATGGAGTCGGTTGTAGACGTCCAGTGGCAGGCTTATCCGCCTGTCATGATCTAGCTTGTTCCGCGCCGACTTGATACGCTTTTTCTCAGAATCAGTCCTGCAAACAATATATTTATGTTATAACTGAAAAGGCATATAAGCACACGCACGCAGGCACGCACGCACGCACGCACGCAAGCACGCAAGGTTTCTTATGTTTACGATCATCTACAGTCACCAGGGGCGCAACCAGACCTTCAGAAGGGGTGGGTGTGGGGGGGGGGGGGCAAGCCAGTCATGGTGGGCCCCTGGGAAAGAGGCCTCCTCCCAATATATATATATATATATATATATATATATATATATATATATATATATATATATATATATATATATATATATATATATATACCTCTGGATATGAAAAACTACGGATTTCGGCCACTTTATTTTGTGAGCCCCTTTTTAAATAATCTCGACTTTTGATTGGCTAGATTGGACCAGGACCCTCAGTATGGGGGTGGTATTTGCTTCTGAAGGGGGGGGGGCATTTGCTTCTGGGTACGCCTATTGTCCGGTTTAGATAGCGTCTGTTCTGCTCCATGGGGCGGCATTTGCTAAAGGGGAATGGGCATTTGTCCAATTTAGAGGGCGCCTGTTTTACCCCGTGGGGGCGGCATTTGCTTATTGTCCGGTAGGGCGCCTGTTCTGCTCCATTTTTGCAGAGGGACGCCTCTCCTTCCGTACCGTGCGGAAGGAGAGGCGCCCCCCCCCCCCCCGTCACTAGCCGGAGGGGCGCCGTCACTGGCCAGGGCGCGTCACGAACGGAGAGGGGCGGTCACTAGTCGGAGGAGCGCCGTCACACGCCGGAGGGGCGCCGTCACTGACCGGAGGGGCGCCGTCACTATCTGGAGGGGCGCCGTCACTGACCGGAGGGGGCGCCGTCATTGGCCGGAGGGGCGCTGTCACTGACCGGAGGGGCGCCGTCACTGACCGGAGGGGGCGCCGTCACTACCCGGAGGGGCGCCATCACTGGCCGGAGGGGGCGCCATCACTGATCGGAGGGGCGTCGGCACTGATCGGAGGGGCGCAAGCTTTGCATGGGCGCCTCGGGTCCAAAGGACCAGGTCATGCCCTGAATGACCGTATACTCTGTACGCCACTGGTGCCTGTCCTCTTGGCGGTGCTAATTACAAAACAAAAATGGTCCGGGGCCTTCGGCGCCCGTTAGAAACGATACGGACTTTCCGTACTGTTCGTATATGTATATAGGCGCCCTGCTGAAATGGACGGAATTTTAATTTGGATTGGCGTGCTTTGATGCAAAGGGGCGGCCTCACGTGCCGGGGGCTACTTTATCGCCGAGAGGGGCATTTCAGCATCTTTTTAACTGGGGTGGCAAAGTGCCGTCACTGGGCTTGCATTCTTCATGACTGGGGTGGCAATTGCCACCCCAGTTACTATGTTAAAATACGCTATGTACAGACCAAACTTCCTGACTTCCAACATTATGCCTATATGTGAGCATTGCATGACAACAATTATCTTCATAGGGTTGCTGTCCCCCAACTCTCTGCATGTGGCGCTGCCCTCAACATAATATATCATACAAAGTAAGAGTGCATACTTTGGTTTCTTCGGCAGAGGATGTGCTGCAGTTGGTGTCAGCTGAGCTTCACTGCTGCCGCTGGAAGCCAGAGCTGATGGGCCGGCGGCAGGCTCCGGGTCCATGTCAGGAAGGTGCTGGAAAGGCAATGTCACTGAGGTCATGAAATGAGCCATTATAATGCCATTAGATACTTAAAGGAAATAGTTCACCTTCAACATGGGTTTTGAACTGCGATAGCAGTTCTGTAGCCTGTCTTGGGAAACCCCTATCTGCAAGTTTCTTGACTGAAAAGACTCCAGCCAAATATATTTGATTTTTTGGCGAAGGAATGCGGTGCTGACGAAAGAATGCGGTGCTGACGATGGCCTGGGCAGAGGCTATACAATCAGCCAATCAGCTTGCAGCTGGTGCTAGCAAGCAAACCGGCGGTTGGCACTTCTCTAATGAGAGTCTATCCTTATGTGACTACCCTCTCAAACCAGCTTTGTGCTCCCTTAGCCTGGTAAGGGCCCCTTGGACTGTCGTAAGGCCTCTGCTGAAAGCTCAGTAAACACCCTATCAGGCCCAGAAGGGCCCTTTCAGACCAGTGTGGGGCCCTCAAAGGTCTGGAAAGGTCCTTCTCAGTCATGACTGTGCCTCAGGCTTGGCAAGGTGTCCTCAGGCCTGACTGGACAAAATACACTCACTACGCTGGACGCCTCTGCAGAGCCGTTGCGCCGAAATTTATTGGGTGCTATACCGCATACACAACACCTGTTAACACATACAAATGTGAAGTCAGCGTGTGGAAGGTCTCACAGCGTCGCGTCAACCTCGGCATCAGGGTGTTGCCGTCTTTCAGTGCAAAGCATCAGGGCCATGCCCCCCCCCCCCATCTGGGGGGGGGGGGGGGGGGGCAAGGGGCCCATACCCCCCCCCCCCCCCCAAGGTCCTGAAACTACGATTTGCCCCCCTCAAACGGTCGGACGTACAGTTGTAAACATTGCCTTTGCAGCAGTCAAAATCCAGCTATCCACATTGAAAAACCTTAAAATATTGTGACGCTTCGCGGCATGATACAAAATTCGTAATTGCTTATAGAAATTTGGAAAATGGGCAAATTAATTAATTAAGTGTGGCAGAGGCTCTCCTTAGCGGTACCTAATTGCTAGCCCCAGGGCCCACTCCCTTCATACAATATTCACTTTCAAGCAGGCTACATGTTTAGCTAGTCTGCTGAGCTTCGAAAAAAGGTGACGCGAACGTGAAGACGCGGACATCGGCTCCCGGAAGCTGCTCCAGCGGTGCCCAACTTGCTGGACCGAAGAGCCTAATAGTGGGACCAGGCCAGGAACATCTCCCCAAGCCATCTCGCCCCAGCCTCCTCAAGATCCACAGAGACCATTTATGCGAGGAAAAGTCGTTCTGCCTTTTGCTGCTTTTAAACCGTTTGCACTGTTACCAGTTGTTTGTTGCAGTTCAGTACATATGTAATGTATACAGTTATTATCATATGTACTATTGAGCGCTGACTGCCACCGGTCATCATGATTTACTATCCGAGGAATATGTATATGAAAAACTACCTTAATTTCAATCGTTTTCATCATACCGAGATATGCAACCAGGAATAGGGGTTACCTGAGGTTTGGCTCCACTCATGGTCTGTTCCAATATTAAAGTTTTCCACGACCTAAAATTTAAATTTTCACGCCGCTTCGCGGGGTCACATCGGTGGCTATCGTCATAACGAAGCCATCGTCATAACGAAGCGATCGTCATCGTCTTTGGTTCGCTGTAACGGTGAATTGAATGAATAGCATTTTAGCTTCTTATCCTCTACGTCTACAAGGCCCATATTTCTGAGTGTTAACAGCAAACCCGTAAAATTTCAATATTTTTCAATGTTTGTCATCATACCGAGATGTGTAACCAGGAATACGGGTTACCTGAGGCTTGGCTCCTCTCACGGTCTGGTTCCAATATTGAAATTTCGTTTTCCACGACCTAAAATTAAAATGTGCACGTCGCTTCGCGGCGTCACATCGGTGGCCATCGTCATGACGAAGCCTTCGGTTCGTTGTAACGGTCAATTGAATGAATAACAGTTTATATTTTTATCCTCTACAAGGCCCATATTTCTGGGTTTTATCAGGCAGACCTGTAAAATTTCGTGGCGCTAAATAGCATGTACGCTATTTAGCGCCACGGCGCTAAGTAGCATGTAGCATGTACCCACATAACATGGAAACCACATTAAAAATGCTGCAAACGCACACGCATAAAAATGGGGGGGGGTACATTTTTTCCCGTCATATTAGCCGACCCCTACCCAAAAGAAAATCGGCCACGCCCCTGCCCCCCCCCCCCCCCCCCCCCCCACTCAACAACTTTTTGGAAATACGCCACTGGATTTGCCCCCCCCCCCTAAAACCCACAGCTTGATCCACCCCTGTATTGCATGGCAAGGTCCATCCAGTGAGCGCCGTCCCCGAGCACAGAGTACCACTCTGGCTGCTCCACCCCCTCGCACAGAACGGCAGTTGTGCACCCTTTGCTGTGGTACTGGCCGTCGCCGCTGACCCCACCCAGTACCGTTTGTCCACGGCTGGCAGGTGCTCAGCGATGGTGGAGGCCACCTGTTCGCCAGCTCCCCCGACTTTCCGCATTTTAGGAAATTTTGGGAAATTTCTTCTATAAATGGGAACGCATTTTCCAAAAATGGAAGTTTCCGAGAATATAAAATTTAACCATAGTGTGCCCGACTGAATTGTGAAGTCAGTGGCGAGGCTCCTGGCAGGAGCAGCCCAGTCGTGGACCAGTGGACAGTGGACCCAGTCGTGCGGCCTTGAAGGATGGAACCGGAATCTCGGGGGTCTGTGCGCCGAACTTTTCCTAGATGAAATTACGCTGGACGTGCGCCGAAATTTTTGGCGCAATATCCGAATTACGCTGGACATGTTGGTGAAAGCGTATATTTTTTCCAGTCGGGTCCTCAGGTCCTCATACATGGATGGACCCAGGCAGTGTTGAATTTTCATTTCATGACTTGGTCCCGGAGAGTAAAAATCCATAGGCGGAGAGTAAAATTGCATTGTCAGGCAAGTTAAGATTTTCATTTTCATTTTTAATTATTTTATTTGGAAAGTAAAAAAATCCTGATTTGTAATAGATATTAAATCCTTGAGGAAAATTGAATTATATTTTAACTACAATGTCGGTAAGATCAGGCGAAAAGAGAGCAAATTCCCTGAACAAATATGGAGAGAGCAAAATTCTTTAGACCCAAAAAGTCCAGAAAATGGCCCAAATTCCAAGGCTGGACCCAGGCCCATCCATCCACGCAGGACCCAGGCCCATCCATCCTCCTCCGACATTTTAGGGGGCACATGCCACCTTGCCCCACTGGATCCACCCCTGATGCTAGTCAATAAAGTGTAAACTAAATTTGGCACAAATGGTAAGCTGTTACAATGATTTTCAAAGAAATCAGTGCTGCCAAAATGTGTATTCCTTCACAAGGCAAAGTTTATCAAAGTTAAGCACCTACTTCAACATGAGTGGTAACAGTAAGGATCAACACGTACCACAATGGGATGGCAGACTTCTTCAACTGAACATGTGATTCTGACTCATAATCATGAGACTCAAAGTGCCTGGAGCACACACACATTTTGTCATAGGATTTTGAGTCAGCGTCCTTCGATCTGCATGCTGCCATCCAAGCAGCCAACAGTTGGCTGTCCGCCACTGGTACCCTGAAATACAAAACATATATAAATGCAATTTATTTCTGCATTGATTTAATTTATTTAACCAATTCTCTCAAATTTGCTCCATGAATCAAACAGTGATTGAATCATTCAGGTTCAAAAATGAATTGTGATTGAATCATCCCACCCCAAAAAAAAAAACAGTGGACCAAACATGAAAGGCATTTTCTTTGTCAAAAATAATTCAACATATTTATTGAATGATCTATCAAAAATAAACATTAAAATACAATTATAATATCTAATAGCTCTTTTGAAGATGATCATTGAGACAAAAACAATTATAAAAACTGAAGCCTTACGCTTACGCTAATGACATGTTTTAATAAGGGACAAATTTCAATCATAGTCCATTTTCAGGTTACCAATCTGATTAGTTGCAGTTATGTCTCTGTCATGTTAATGTTACTAATTAATTTTAAAATACTTAAAAATACCTACAAACATTTGTAAATTATGAACCATTGATTTTTCACATTTATTATGTGTTAAGAATCAGAATCAGGTTACTGACTAACCTGAAGACGGCCTATGCCAATGACGAATACTGCCTTACCTAACATTTAAAATACATTATAATAGCCAACAGGCTTAGGTGTTCAATAATTATTTTTATTCAAACAACTATCAGTCAATATCGTATGACAACACGTCACGCACCGGTGCAGCGATCGAGGTACTCCTTCGTAGTCATGTGCACGCTTTTTGTATCTGCAACCACGGACGCAGCACTGGTGCGGCATTTCCACAAATGACCGTTATTGTATTTGTTTTAAGATTTGTCAAAGCATTAGCTGTCAAGTTACTGGAATGACGATACCCATATCTAACAAATACCACGATGACACAACTACCGAAGATACGAACAAGATAGCTCGCAATAAAAGCTTGAACTTTCGCAGCAGTTGGCCGCCAGGGACCACTAGTGAGCTAGGGCTAACACCATAGCTCACTAGCGGTCCCTGGCGGCCAACTGCTGCGAAAATTCCAGCTCTTAGTGCAAGCCCGAACATCGCATACAATGAGATCGCATCGCATACAACCAGTCTGGTTCAATGTAAACAAACCGTCGAAAAGCATGATGGCCACCCAGGTTCTGTTCGGCAGCTGCTATCAGCGCGCACGAGCTGTTTGGTCGAAATTCTATTGCCCGTTGATAACGATATACTAGCGGTGTAATCGATAGTTGCAGTACTTTTAGTAGTGGGAAGTCATCTGGAGTCTAGCCGATAACTTTTTGCTCCCAAGCAAATTACTGGAGTCTTTGAATATCTCAGCAACTAGGGTGAATCTGGAGAAATGAAGTAATGGTTCAATTCAGAAAATTGTGTTCTATAGACCAGTGGCAATAACTCCAAATAAGCGATGTCAGTAGGCACACTCCCTTTAAGCACGTGCGTTAGTGAGGTGGGGTCTTTCGTCCAGGAGATTGCCGAGAATTTAATCCGAGCCGAGGTCCCGGCCGGCCGTGTGGTATAGGAGGGGCAGGGAGTTTCGGTGGTTGGTGGAAGACGGTCATGCCGGAGGGGGGGGGGGGGTGATGGGAGAAGGAGGGGAGGTACAAAACAATGAATGGGTCTCGAAACCCGCTAAAAAAGGCACCGAAACTCTGTCCAGGGCCGCTGCAGCTCGGCACGCATCAGTAGCTGCACATACCGCACCGGCGTCATGGTGTCACTGAATTCACGTATATTTGTGAACATGGAGCCTCCGTTCAGGAGAATCTCGAGAAATATGAATAGTTGAGCGGCGTCTGTAGTTCCGAGCTGGGAAAACACAGCCAACAATTTGTTGTAATTCACGTGCCTTTGTGCATAGGGAACCTCCATTCCGGAGAAATTCGTTAAATTAAAAGTGCCTTAAATAGCTATAGCTATGTGTCTGAGATGGGTTGGTTGGAGTTCGAGATGGATTGGGGGTGAAGTAAACAAAGTTCAGTCAAAAGTAAAAAAGTAAAAAAGTCTAACAAGTCTGTCAAGTCCAACAAGTCCAACAAATCCAACAAGTCCAACAAGTCCAGCAAGCCCAGCAAGTTCCCCAAACCCCACAAGCCCCACACAAGCCCCGCAAGCCCCGCTAACCCGCCAAGCCCGCCAAGTCAAAAAATACAAATCTCCATCCATCTATCGGAATTGCGAATCTATGAAATTGCGACGCGGAGCGACCACAAGACGCTAGTCTATATCAAGGCTGTAGGGTTAACGCGTAGACCCCTCCCGCTTTTTTTGTCGCTTGGTTCCTTTGTTTGTCGGCTGATGTTTAAACTTAAGATGTCTATCTACCACAAATTAAGCGTTGTATTGGGTGCCGTTGCGAAAATTGCAATCCGACCCAAACTTTTTAAGTTATGGGCCGGAAGATTTTGCTGCCCGGTGATTCCGGCCGGACGCGTACTCCCCACGTTTTTTTCCCGCTTGGTTCCTTCGTTCACCGGCCGATTGTTACACTTAAGATGTATATATGCCACAAATTAAGCGATGTATTGGATGACTTTGTGAAAATCGCAATGCAACCCAATTTTTTTGTTAAGTTATGGGCCGGCAAATTCCACTGACCGGCGATTCCGGCCGGACCGCCGTACGTAAAACGCCAACGCGCACGTTCCTCCGGTGTGTGTCGCCTGATTTCTTCATTTGCCGACCTATTGTTACAATTAAGATAACAATCTGTCACAAATTGAACGATGTATCTTATGTCGTTGAGAAAATTGTAATCGGAATCAAACTATTTACATTTTGGGCCGGCAAAGTTAACCGTCCTTTGGCTCACGATGGCAGACCGGACAGCCACCACATACAATACTCAAACAGTGATAACACTCAAATAGTCTGAATTTAAATCATGCGGCCCATATTATGGCTACGAAAAATTTAACTAGGCTTACCTGATAAATAAAACAAAGTTGCTGATATAACAGTTGACAATGTGCGATGATAACGTCTGACAGTTCTTGGCAAAGGCCAAAGCATACCCACAAAATAGATATTCTCATCTTTTTTGACGAGTTTCATGAAAATCTGATTAGATAAGTCGATTGTCAAATGCATTCAAGCAATTCAAAGTAACTGTTTAAAATTACACTTCCCGCCCGCGTCTCCGCACCACACCATCCCGCCCGCTCACCGCGTCTCCAGCCGACGCTGGCCCACCAGGCGCCGCCATTGGCGGATCCAGAACGGTGGTGGTGGGGGGAGGGGAACGTTTTTTTGTGGGGGGATTCCAAAAAGTCTCACACAATTCTGTAAACTCATCGGATTTCGCTTGCTTATGCATCGATAGCTTATTTAAAACAAACTTTCCTTAGTAAAAGTTGCTTGGATTTTGTTCTATATCAGGAAATGTGTCAATTTTGCGCCGATTTCAGGTTGTCGGGGAGAGGGGCATGACCGCCATACCCTCCCCCTGGATCTGCTAGTGGGTGCCGCGGCGAGACGCAATGTGTTTTTGCCTGTGGAGACCAGTGCAGAACATCCGAGATCTTTGGTCACAGCCCAGTCACGGCCACGGCATGAGCTGGCAAGTCACAGCTTTAGTCACGGCGCTGCAATGCTAACCCTATGGCGCTGGCCTCGCCAGTCACAGCTTCAGTCACGGCCGTAACCAGGTCTGGTCCCAGCGCTGGGACGCTGGGACCAGAATTTTGCAACTCTAGTTGCCTGGCAACGCACGCGCCAGGGTGCGTTGCCAGGTACGTGGCAGGAGCTCTCCCGCCCCGTGCGGTCTCTAAATAGTAAATACGTCGCGTTACATCGCATCAGAATTAATTGACCTTTCACATATACATTTGTATAACTCTCAACGTTTTCTCAAACTAGGAAAAATCCTCGAAAAGCTCCTAGACACCCATGCCCTCCGCACGGCGCCATGCAATTAACGTTACGTAAGCAAATGATGTTCGGCTATTCTGACCCTCATTCTCGTCATCAGCCGTCGACCAATGAGCGTGGAGAGTGTCAGATGCTGATTGGCCAAAAAGCTGTTGGCAGCAAAACCTGGCTCATGAGCAGATGCGTGAACAAGACCAAGCTGCGGACGTTGCTAATATTTGTCGCCCTTTTCCCCCATGTTAAATAGGCGGAGCGGACCCCCTGGTCTATATTAATATTTGATAAGCATCTGTCTATCTGTCTGTCTCTCCGGCACCGCTCAGTTTATTCAGTTTAAAAGTCCCAGTTAATTCACGTGCTGAATTGGTGCGGATACCTCCATTCCGGAGATGCCAGCTAGCTATGCATAGGACATATGTGGGAGATGGGATAAGTCACCGACGTACCGGAGTTGGTGGGGCGGTGATCCCTTAACTGGTAAGAGGTAATTATGTCCTATGCAGTTCCAGTTCCAGTCCAGTTAATTAAAGGGATTATACGGGTTTCTGTCCTGAAAGTAATTGCACTCTTTTGCAGTTGCATGAGCTTTAAACACGTTTAAGACATATAACATGGACCTCAATGCTCATTTAGTCCATTATTTCAGAAATTATCAGCGTTAAAACTTGGGCGTTTTTTGAGACTAGTATCAGATAACCAGTACTTGATCGGCACTACTGTCCACCACTTTTATCTTAAGGTCAATTTTAGAGTTTTGAATTATCTGAAAGTCCTACACTGGATCACACAATTATTATGCAATTCAAAACTGACGGGACTTTGCATTACTACACACTGTTCGTTGAGGTTTTGTGTTTTTGTGGTTTTCTTTTCTCTGGCCTTTAGCGTTGAGATTTTGGTGGTGGCGTATTAATTTTTTTGGCATGAAAATTCATGCAAAATATAGAATTTTATGGGAAAACTAGGTAACTGCTGCTGTCATTGGAACAAAACAAGCTTATTTTCTTTCAAATATTGCTTATTTTACCGGAAATATGCCATACGTGAGGTGTTTTTATTAGCATAAAAGAGATGACTGGCTCTGCCTCAGCCGGTCCTGCAGAAAATACGCGGTGGCATCACCGCGCACTTTGGAATGTCCTTACGTGCAGAAGAGGTAATTTCCAGAAAAAATGTGTCTACCGTGGGACTTCTACCACCTTTATAAGTACGTTTTACTATGTAACTCAATTATT
Source organism: Chirona hameri (assembly GCA_036785665.1). Lineage (NCBI taxonomy): Eukaryota > Metazoa > Arthropoda > Thecostraca > Balanomorpha > Balanidae > Chirona > Chirona hameri. Next base: position 13,414 of record JAXIVJ010015024.1, read on the forward strand.
CTGGGAAAAAACCGTATAATCCCTTTAACGTGCTGAATTGGTGCGGATACCTCCATCCCGGAGATGCCAGCTAATCGTCCAGCGGAGCGACGGGTTAGCACTAGTAGGTACCTATGCAAGGAAATTCACTCACGCGCTCCTCTGCCACCCATCAGGCGGCAGGAGACCAAGGGCTGCGACGCTGCGAGTACAATTATAGCTTACGTTGGTTATGAATCACTCCAAAATAGCGTCAGACGCGCCACTTTCCCTATCCCTACTGCTACCAAAATGCTACCAAATAGAGGAAACACGAACGAGGCAAAAACATATTTATTTATTTTTAAAAAGTGTCTTTTGTCGCAGGCAGTACCCATTTTCATCGCCAGTCTCAGCGGATTTTGGTGTTGCTTTTTTTTTTGGGGGGGGGGGCTAATTTATATTGCCACCCCTGTCGAGTTTGGATTTTTTTCTCCTGCCCCCCCCCCCCTGGATCCGCCAGTGATACAAGGAAATTCACTCACGCGCTCCTCTGCCACCGAGGAAAAATTATGCGTGCATAACTCGTCTCGAAAACTCGAAAAGTTGTGAATCACTCCAAAATAGCGTCAGACGCACCACTTTCCCTGTTTCTACTGCTACCAAAATGCTACAAAATAGAGGAAACACGAATGAGGCCAAAAAAAACAATATTTATTTCGCAAGAAGTTATTTTTTCGTAGGCAGTAGGTACCCATTTTTTCATCGCCAGTTTCAGCGGATTTGGGGGGGGGGCTAATTTCTATTGCCGCCCCTGTCGAGCTTTGGATGGGGCTTTAGCACCTGCCGCCCCCCCCCCCTGGATCCGCCAGTGCACTCACGCAGCAACAAACTATACTGTAGGCATACTATACACTAAATATTATATACTGTATCGGCGAGACAACCACGGCTGTCGTCCGGACGGTCCGGACGACCACTCCTGGCGACCCTTTTACAAGGGACCAATGACATACCACGCATACCTTTGGTTGTCACGGTTGTCCTATGCCTAATGAATCTGGTATATTTAGTATGCTTTTTCTGGCAGAGTTACTGGTATCAGCAAACGCGTCCCTTCCGGTTTGTACCCTTTCATTGTTCCGACCAGTCCCCGGTCCCACGAACCACCAAAGGCCATCCAAGCGGCATTCCTTCGTGCCCCCTCCCTGTCTCCGGCGGCCGGCGGACACAGCTTGTGGACCGTCTTGCGTCACTCCCGCCCGACCGGCCCGACATTCTTATTTCAACTTTGTTTACATATTGACCCCTTCAAGTCATTGAGTGCGCTGCGCGCGAGTAGCGCTGGGAAGTATAGTGCGCTGTGCGACGAGCTGAATCCCGCGTTGTCTAAACTTGTGCAGTGACGAACCACGCTGAAGTTGTGACGATGGTTGTTAGAAGGCACAGGGGCATATGAACAACGCAAAATCAGGTACGGACATAACTCGCTTTTGACTGGGGTCCTCAGCCTAAAGCCATTGACGACGGGGGGGCAATATTTGTATAATGCCCATATTGGTTAGTGTTTATCTTCCGAACCAATAGTGGCAGGGAGACGCTCAATGCGGCAATCGAAAGGTCTATTTGCATTTTGCACGTCAAATTTTCCGATCAATGTATCGACATCCCATTTGCTGCTTTCGGGTACTGCTCAATATTGAAGTCGGAAGAAAAAGTCCGGCAGCATTGATAGTGCACTAGGGCGCATAATGGCACCAGTTGCGCACATTTTGCACTATGAATTTGAATATCACAGGACAACCACTTCCCCGGTCTTAATTTCGACAACCACGAAACCATTTTTGTTAGCCCTGGGAAATGGGCAGCGAATGAATTGGCTGGCTATATATATTAGCTAGCTATATAAATAAATGTGTCCATGTTCATAGGCGTAAGAACGGGGGGCATCCCCCCCCCCCACACACACACACTTTTCAGGCTGGGGGGCAGCAATGTTAACTGCCCCCCTCCCCCGCCCACTTTTGAACGATGTATCCTCCTCCGATCACTGATATTTGTTCGATATGAATGCTTTAAATTTGCAAAAATAATGATGAATTTACAACCCCGCAATACCATAACCCACAAGTGTAAAAACCGGGTGGACCGGGGAGGCCAAGGCCCCACTTTTTAGGGTGGGGATCCAGCAATATTAACTGCTACCTACTTTTTAGCGATTGCTTATTCTTCAATCACTGATATTGGTTCGATAAGAATGTCTTTTAAGTTGGGAGAATAATAATTAATTCACAACTTCACAATCATAGGCGTAGGAACGGGGACTGGAGGTCCATGACACTTTTAGGGTGAGGGCCAACAATGATAACTGGCCGCTCACTTTTGAGCAATCTATTCCTCATCGATGACGGCTATTGGTTTTAGATGAATACCTTGAAGTTGGGAGAATAACTATTAATTCACGACCTCGCATAGGAAAGGGAGCAGGGCCATATGTCCCACCTTTTAGCCTGGGGGCCCAAAACAATGATAACTGGCCCCGTCACTTTTTAGCGATTTCACCCTCTTCGATAACTGATATTGGTTCGAGATGAACGCCTTAACACGCTCAGTGTAGGAGGGGGTACCTTTGTGTCCCCCAACACATGTTTTTCGTGAATAACTCGATAACGAAGCAAAGCAGGGCGATATTGTTTGCGCGACATTAACGCCAACTCAATAGCGGATCGTTTGACTAAAAAAATGGCAATCTGTCGTGATTTTTTTTAGTTATATGGATTTTCAGTCCAAGATGGCGGCCAGAATCGAGGGCGGCAAAGCGATATCTTCGGAACCAACATTCGTATCGGGATGATTAAAACGCCATTCGGTAGACAATGTCAATGTTCATCCCCGGAAACAATGTTGGACACATCTCTGGTGACCTGTGACGTCACAGAGGTCAAATTCCCAAAATTGTGACATTTGGCCAGATTTGACCTTCGTGACTTCGTTTGACCTTGAAGATATTGACTGAAGGTCAAGAAAATTTAAGCAAATGTAGATCATCACAGCACCTACTTACCCTGTGAGTTTGATTGTCATCGGAGATTGTCTCTCATGCTTTCGGAGATCTTAGGGGAGAGCACTTAAGTGCCCCCCCCCCCCCCTTCCCTCCGCTGCGTGTTAGTGGCATACCCCTCTCCACTGCACGTGTTAAAGCTGGGAGAATAATTATTTATTCACAGCCTCACAATCATAGGTGTAGGGAAGGGGGTCGGTGCCATATGCCCCACTTTTTAGCCTGGGGGTCCAACAATGATAACTGACCCTCTCACTTTTGAGCGATTTCACCTTCTTCGATCACTGATATTTGTTCGAGATAAATGCTTTAAAATTGGGAGAATAACGATTAATTCATAACCCTGTAATGCATTGCATGCAATGCATTGCATGCATGCATTGCACGCATGCAAACATTATTTTATGTTATTTTAAACATTAAATTTCAAGCATTATATTTGTATCCAGGTCTTCAAAAAACCGGGGGCCCGGGGCGGTCAGGGCCCAACGTTTTGGGTCGAGGGAATCAACAATGTAAACTGCATCCCCCACCTTCGAGCGATTGTTCCCTCTTACATCGCTGATGTTGATTCGGTATGGGTGCCTCAAAGTTGTTATGATTACATCTAATTTTCAACCCTCAATATTAAAGCTCATAGACGTAGACACTGGGGCCAAGGGACCAAGACCAAGGGGCCAGGACTTTTTAGATTGGGGCCAACGATATTAACTGCTCTCCCTACTTTTGAGTGATTTTTCCCCTTCAATCACTCGCATTGGTTCGGGCTTTAAAGTTCGGAGAAAACTTTGATTTCACAAACCCACAATCACAATCAATATGCGTAGGCGGTTGGGGCCGGATGGCAGATGGCATGTCCCATTTTGTTCAGCTTGGAGAAGTAATGGCATTTGTTTCCCCCCTTCCCCCCTTGAGCGATTTCTCGCTCTTCAATCACTGGTATCAGTTCGACAGGTTCGAGCTCGAGGAGTTTGAAAAATAACATTTAATTCACAACCCCACACATAAGCGTAGTAACAGGTGGGGCCGGGGAGGAATGGCCCCCACGTCTAGGCTTGGGAATCCATCGGAGCCGTTTCTCCCTCTTCGGTCGCTGGTATTGGTTCAATATCCGGCCACACGAGTGAATTACGCCCCGTAGCTCAGTTGGTAGAGCGCTAGACTATAGAATGATCTCCCCCCCCCCCCCCCGGCAACGTGGGTTCGAGTCGCTTCGGCACTCGATATTTTGGTTCTGGTGAAGATGACCTGTGGCAGGTGGCAGCGGCCGCATTCAAGGTCAGAAGAAGTCAGTGTGCCGGGCGACATATTTGGAAATGTCGGATACAAAATCCAGACCTATCATACTTAGGTCTTAGAGAGCCATAAGTCAGTCAAAAATAAAGTTATAGCTTTGAAATTCGGCTTGAGCATCGTCCATACATCGTTCTATAATATATATTACACTTGTGTAATATGTTGAAAATGGTGATTTTGCGATTTTTTTTCTTCCACAAAATCAAAATTTTCAAACATATTAAAAAACCACAATATATATTGGAGAACCAAGTATGGACGATGCCCAAACCGAATTACAAAGCAATATTTATATTTTCACTTACGTATAGCTCCCTAAGTATGATTACAAGCGAGAGCTTCGCGCTCGCTCATCTTTCCGTGGTATATGGGAAAAATCTGAATATGAGCGGCCCGACCCGTCCCGCCCGTGGAGACGCTTTTGACAAGCTAATATCTCTGCAACCGCACGTCCGATTGACAAATGGACTTCTTTGCTGAGCAGCCCCATCCAACCTACCCTGTTTGAGACCAGTGCCGACTCACGTGGGTGACTACCACTGCGCGTGGCTCGTTCCGCGTGAGGGGTGTTGGAAGCATGGGCGTTGCTACCACTACGGACAGTACGGACAGCGTCCGTACAAGTTGGCGAACCTCCACAAACTTGTACGGACTGCCCTTACAAGTTAACGGAACCATTAGAAGGTGCATAATTAGAGATATCGATGCCTGAAATGTTTATATTATAATTATCTTCAGATGGACTATTTGTGACGAATCGTGACGAATTACCTCTATTCATGGAACTTATTGCTCGACAGAAGCAAAAAAAAAACATATTATCGTCCCCTCCCCAACTTGAACGCACAAATGGCCAGTTGGAATGAAATATTAACGCTTTCGTCTGGAGTTCGGAATAGGAGTATGTGCGAAAATGCCAAGAGGCTTTGACATTTTGCCCTTGTCATTGCTAAAACGTTTAGCCGTTTAGTGAGCGGTGCTTGATGCGAAAGCGGGTACTGAAAGTTTGAGGACGATATTGGCGGTAGTTTACCTACGAGATATTGCGGCATACGCGAGGGAGCAAAAAAAAATACTCTCGTGTTAGTCACTAGTCCATTAACATAAAAGATCAGGCCGTAATTTTACTAAACTATATTTGGCTTCCTCCTGGCGCTGACAATGCTGATGCACGCGCGTTTCATTTTATATGGACTTAAGCACAGTGTATTAGGCCTAACCCGCGCCGCGCCGCGCCGTGCTGGGGAGGGGGGCGTTTGGATGTGCCTCCTGAAATTTTAGGAAATGCAAGGAGCAAACGGGAGAGTTAGAGACGTGCTAGCTAGAGACGTGTGACTGATACCACAATGTTCATCTCGCCGAGAAGCGTCTCTCCCATATGCAACATGACCAACCTGGGTCACCAAATGACCTTGACCTGAAGTCATTTTTGAACTTGATCCAATCCGGTCACCATAAGTATTGTTGGCATCGTCTTGACGAGGCAAACACGATGGCGTTGCAATTATTGCCGGATCTTTAGTAGGTAAAAAGTTATGCACGAACAACTTTTGGACTAAAATGCCAACATGATCTTTGGTTGCCTCTGGAGCCTATACTATTGGCCTTATATACAATTTGAGGACACCTAAGCGATATCATTTTTCAAGAGTTGAAAAGGGAGGCGGAGGTTTGCTTATCGAGCCGCCCGAGCATATAACGCCCTACCGCCAGACATTAGGGAGACCCGTATTTCTGTGTTCAGAAAGAAGGTCAAGAAACAGTTGGGTATGGCGCGGCGGTGATAGTGCAGGTGTGTGTATGTGTGTATGTATATGTATCTTATGTGTATGAGATTAGGTATTTTATCCATGCCATTGACGCGAGCACATGAAAAGCCAGCGTGTACCTGGATGGGCTTTAAATATATTCTGATTCTGATTCTGAAGAGCTTTCGATTGCGTTTCACCGTTTGTTCCAAGCTATCATAGTTCCCGAGATAGTTGGGGTGTTTCTGGAGCGACGTCCTAAACTTGGAAAATTTGACCTTCGATGACCTCTGGTGACCTCAATATTAACCTGTGCAAAAATGTCACAAGCGTAGGAACAAGGGGGCCGAGAGGCCATGGCCGTCCCATTTTCGGCTATTTTTTTGTCTAAATTATAATTATTTATAAAATTAGTAAGTACAAATGTAATGATTATCTGATCATTGCTTACACAACTAGGATAATATTATCAGTGGCGAAGTGTTCGCTCTCTGGTCAAGTAACTCTGCTTTTATCACATGCTTACATATGAAACTTCTCGACAAAGCGCTACGTTTTTTGACACAACGTTGAATGATAGGACAAAACATCTAATATATTCAGCAGAGGAGTCCTTACAACCAGAGTATGCAGTAGGTAATTTCTTGACATGGCCTTCAAAACTGGTATCTCAGCGCTAAAAATCCCATTATGAAAGCGACTGATTTCTTTTAAACACCGTATTGACACCCCTGCACAAGATCACGTCCTCTCTGAAAAAAGCTCTGCACGTGCGCACGTGCACACCCCTATTATATATATCAGGAACGGCTGAGCCGATTGTGTTCACATTTTGTGCGTGGTTAGGGACCTCTCAGCCACCACTTTCCCACAAGTCAGGGGTGGGGTGCTTCTGCACGTACGCACGTGCGCACCCTTTTTGTATCTCAGAAACTACTTGCACGATGGAGTTGAAATTCGCCATACAATTTCTTTGCGCTCGCTCGTTCATCGCCAACTTCGGCGTCTTACTGGTAGGTCTGGATTTTGTATTCGACATTTCCAAATATGCGGCCGGGCGAACCTTTGCCTTTGCGAACATAGATATCATGTATACATGAGATGCCATGTCTATGCTGAAGCATTTGATTTCGTGGCAATTCAGTGGGTCTTTTTAAGCATATTTTTGTGTAACATTCTCGACGCCCGTGCCTAAGCCACTGTCTTTTCTGTTGAAGACAGTTGTATAGGGAATATTAATATTGTAGGCAATATTAACCAGTAAGGCGCCGTAGTTGGCGATGAACGAGCGAGCGCGAAGGAAATGTATGGGGAATTTCAACTCCATCGGGCAAGTAGTTTCTGAGATACAAAAAAAGGTGCGCACGTGCAGAGGCACCCCCCTTTGACTTGTGGCAAAGTGGGGGCTGAGAGGTCCCTAACCACACACCAAATTTGAACACAATCGGCTCAGCCGTTCCAGAGATATAGAATAGGTGAAGGGGTGTGCACGTGCGCACGTGCACAGCTACTCCACCCCTGACTTGTGGAAAGGCGGCGGCTGAGAGGTCCCTAACCACACCACAAATTTGAACACAATCGGCTCAGCCGTTCCTGAGATACAGAATAGGGGTGTGCACATGCGTACGTGCAGTCACCCCACCCCTGAGTTGTGTGAAAGTAGCGGTTGAGGGGTCCCTAACCACACACGAAATTTGCACATAATCTGCCCAGCCGTTGCGGAGTTATTGCGAGAAAATACGTTTCAACACCCCTCACGCAGCACGCGCCACGCGCAGTGGTAGTCACCAACATGAGTCGGCACTGGTCTCAAACAGGGTAGGTTAGATGGGGCTGCTCAGCAAAGAAGTCCGCTTGTTAATCGGACGTGCGGTTGCAGAGATATGAGCTTCTCAAAAGCGTCGCCACGGGCCGGTTCAGGCCGGGCCGGGTCGGGCCGGGCCGCTCATAATCAGATTTTTCCCATACACCACGGAAGCACGAGCGAACACGCTCGCTCGTAATAATAATATTATTTTCAGAGAAAGACGTCATTGACATCGGCGCACGCTATTTATAGAGGAATTATATTGCTTAAAAAAGACCCACTGAATTGCCGCAGATTTATGTACACGGCATCTCTATGTATATACCAGTAAAACGCCTTTTGGGCGATGACCGAGTGAGCGCGCTCTTGTAAAGCTAAAACAGGTTTGAAATATGAAACGGTAAGGGAGCACACGTGGTAGTAACACATAATAATTTTAGTCCTCCAGAAAAATTACCAGGCCTCAATGCATGCCAACATAAAAATTAAGTTTGAATAAATTGTGCATGAATCCTTTCCAAAATCCGCCAAAAGGGAGTACGTCCTGAGCGCTGCATGTTTCAGCGTATAAATTAATGCTTAGAATAATACAGCCATTTTTCATCAAGAATCATTTTTGCAAGGATTTTGGTTCATTTCGACGTTCGCGTGTGCCAACTTCCACGCGCTGTGGTACCACCTCTATCAGAACGCACCGTACCAAAAACAAAATTGATTTGATGGACCTATCCAATGGTGAAAACCCAATCTCAATCGGAGCAGTGGTTGCAAAGTTATTAGCTTCCGAAAAGCATCTATATGACCGGGTCGGGCCGGGTCAAACGTAAATTTGTCTAGTAAGTTGACGAGAAACCTCACGGGCGCTTCGCGCCCGCTCGGTAATGATCTCTATGTTTGCGAACCCTTTAGATCCATCCACTTTTGGGTGATTAATCCCTCTACGATCGCTCGTATTGATTTAAATATCATTACCATATGCCGAGATATCCTTTCAACATTAGCAAGTGCTTTTGGGAAATGCTTTCGGCCCGCTGCGGCTAGTGATGAAGGTATCCGGGAAACTATTTGGCCCGGGGCATTTTCAGTTTTCTTTCAATTATTTAACAGAATATTCAGAGCAGAAGTGCCAAAATCACACATACATATTTGCTATATTTATGATTACTGGATTTGTCGAATAACCCCTATGAATCGCCTTAAAACATTGTTGCACTGTCACATACGTAGCTATTTATTGTATTAAATGCAACACACATACATATTGATGCGCATATTATTCGGATATCTGACGCCAATAACATGCGGCAAAACGAAATCGTGTGCAGACAATTCATAGCACTGCGTAATCATACTTGTCTACTGATTTGATTATGGGCACAGTTTGTGATTCTTTTGGAAGTGGTTGGCGACTGAAAGCATGCAATGAAAGGTGATCGCTTCATAGTGCCCGCTATTACCCTTCCTTGCTTCAATCGATAGAAGGGCACACGAGTAAGGTGAGTTTCGTTTTGAACCACTCCAGAAGATTGACACTGTTCTGTTCTTTGCAGTGTTCTTGAAGTAGTTTGATCCGTTGCTCCATTATTTTTCCTCACAGTAGAGTATAGAATCGCGACTGGATTCTATTAGTTTTTTCTTCTCTGTTATCGTGTTTCTGTTTTCTTGGAGGTCTTGATTATTGGACATTCAGAAATCCAAATGCAGAGAAAAAGGTCTTTATATACGAATGTCACAGTGCGTACTTAATAGGCTGATTAAATACTTGAAGTTCAATGGATCTATTTTTTAAAGAACACAGTACATAAACGGCATATGCACGGTAAATAGAATACTAGGTAGCGCCGAGTGCCGGCCTTCAACACAGACCCTATGGTGATCACTTTTTTCAGCTGTTTTGTTTAGGCTAAAAAGGTATTTAGACTATGGATATTTAAGTTAATTTATATTAACGTTGATACGTGGGACTTATATACAAAAAAGAAAGCAATTTGAATTTAACTGTCTAATTAGCAAAATAAAATGCAGGGTGGGGCAAGGGTGTGGGCTCTTCCAAATGACAGCGTTGTAGAAAATCCGAAGGTTTGAGCTAAACTTTGAATGCATATCTGAAATGACAAGAAACTGACGACTGAAAAACACCTATTAGTCGCTGAAATTAAAATTGGAAAATATTCACAATCGGTTCTCCAATGTACAACACACCACAACAGCACACTCTCTTTGAACTGCAACCCATGTTTTTTTTCAAAAACCGAAAATAGTCGGGTCGAGATAACTTCACATCTTGATCAAAATTTCAAGAGCTTTGAAATGATAGACAAGTTTTTCCATAAATTTTGTCGAAACATAGTTCAATTTGCTCGAAAGCCCAAGGCTGTCATTTGCAAATACTGGGCTGCATCTCTGAGTTTTGAAAAACCATAAATAGTCGGGTCGTATAATTTAAAGCATTAAGTAGAAAATTCAAATAGTTTTATTTTGAGACAAACATATCTTGGAAATTTTTGTTGCGCGCTTCAAAATATGACTTTTAGGTTGTCATATTTCCAAGTTTACTGTATTGGCAAGCAGTGACGTGTTTCTTGAGTACTGCGCACACCGGAACCGTGAAAGTTGACCAATCAGCAACGGGAATCGTCGTTGCTGAATAAGCTGATTGACGCTGATAACATTGCACACGTTTGAAAAACATCGCCAGTGATCATCACTTCCCGAGTCCTCGTGCTGTGTATGTGGAGGGTGTGCGGGTACGTAATTGTGATACAAATATGCGTTTACGATACATGTCAAAGCCTAACAATGCTACAATGAGGTCAACATTAAAGGGAAATAATGACCTTTTTCCACAAAAATGGAGTTAGCACTTGAAATCGCCAGACGAGACCAAAATATATTGTAAATTCATCACATTTTGCATGAAAACTTTCCTACCGAAAGATATTTCAAGTTAAAGTTGATAAGCGTTCCACACTTTTAACGACCGGTACTTGCAAGTACTTTTGGTCCTCATCAAACTGCGGGTTTTTCCCGTATTGTTTTTTTACGCAATGGAGTGGAAAATATATTGTGCGTTCTGCTTGTTGTGATTATATGCCCGGCGGTCTTCTAAAACTAACAGCGATTGGAAAAAGTGGCAATACAATCGGAAGCTCATCGATGCACATCAACGGCGGCATAGTTAGTAGTTGCGACCCTCAATTTTTGAAAATAAATTCATTTGTTTTCAACATTAGGAGTATTGTATTATTTGTCTGTGGCTGTATATAACACTATGCTTTATATTATCATGAAAAATAATAATTTTTCCCCAAAAAACTAACAAACAATAACACAAAACTGGCAATTAAACCGGAAGCTCATCGATGCACATCGACGGCGACCTATTTAGCGTCGGCGATTTGTTTACAAAGCATTGTCATGCTTCTCGGCGCACTTAACCATTGTGGCGAGTTGTTGCTAGTAGCGCTTTCGTTCTCCATGGCAACCAGGCGTGAGCCAATGAAAAGCCAGAACGTATCCCTTTCTGGCTTTTGATTGGCTGACGCCTGGTTGCCATGGAGAACGAAAGCGCTACTAGCGTGTGTCCGAGCAGCGCTCAGTTTGATCGGAAATGTCACAGAGCCTCCAAAAATGCCCCAATGGATGTAAACAATGGTAGGGAAGGGCGAATTTGTCAATGACCTTCATGAAGTACACAAGGTACTTGTTTGGTATTTTTCCCAAACTTACAACTTCGAATTTAGGAATAATTTTATTTAATTCTTAAATTTAAATAAAATAATTTTAAAACCATAGCGGTAGCATAAGAAATTGTTGCTAACAAAATAAAAAGGTCATTATTTCCCTTTAAACGGCCTTTTAAATGAAGCGAAATTCAGTCAAATAATTTCGAAGCATCGAGCTTATTTGCTTCCCAAAGCCAATGGTGTCATGTGCAAATATATTGAGTTCCTTGCATATCCAGTTCAAGCTTGAAAACAAAACATCAGTGACATAAAATTTGCAACATGTATGATAAAAGCAGCAGTTACTCAAATGTTTGATGAACTTTCTCAGCATATCAAACTGGCAGTGATAGAGAAACATCCAAGGATCATGATGATCATATTGATAGGGTCAACAACTTTAGCCTCGGACACACATAAAAACATCAGACGTTTCATGCTATTGGAATGTAGATACCAATGCACTAAAGTGCCAATACTTTATCAGTGCCTTAGTGCATCAGTATTGTGTGCACACACTGATAGCGTGAAACAAAAATGAGGTTTGGACATCTTCACCTTATGTCAAAACACTGGTGTATTGGGGTTTTAGGGTGCCACAACATTATGCGCTATAGCACAGACTTCATGATGTTAGTAGTTTTTCAGTGCTTAAAGGGAATGTTTCACCTTTCTGAAAGTTGTCAAATATACATTGGTTGTAGTAGAAAATATGAAGAAGTGCTGCTGAAAACGATTGTGATATTTTTCACTCAAAGTCACTTAACGTTATAAAAATTAAGTTTTTAGATTTGGGCGAATGACGTCATTATATACTGCTGCTGATTGGCTGAAAAGGTGTCTGTTAGCCAATCAGCGGCTGAACCAGCCTGGATTCATTTTGCAAATGGTAAATTAAATTGCTTAAAACGGTTAAGTTTTGGGGAAAATGACCTGAGTAATTTATACATTTAAATAGCGGCCCAAGATATTGGCTATCTCAATTTAATACTAATACAAAGGTGAAACATTCCCTTTAAGTGTCAGCATCTTCTGCACCACATATAGTAGTCTGGCATTTTAAACATCCAACAATTGGACAGTGACAGCCGACAGGGGACAGAAGACAGTGATAGTTGGCAAGACATGACATGTTTTTGATTAAAAACATTGCATTTCGGACTTTAATGATTAGCGCACTATTGTGAGGCGCTAATTGAGTTATTTGTGCTAGCACTGAACATGTTCGAGTTCAGTCAGTCCTTCCACTATATGCCTGTGCTGTATACAGATGGTAACCGTCACAGTACTGCTGAGTCCTAATATTTGCATGCTTAACACAATATTTATGATTTGCATGCATTGTTTTCGCAGATCCGGTACATGCCCGGGACCAACACCGACCCGACGCCGGTGGAGGTGAAGACGCGTATCCGGCTGCTGCGGATGGGCGCTTCACCGGCAGTGGCAGCCGGCTCAAGAAGTCAGCCTTCGGCCTCCGGCGCCTCTGTCGCCATGGAGGAGAAGAATCCTGTGTACCTGAGCGACAGCGTCCTGAAGGACCTCAGGGACGAGGGGGCGGTTATGGATGATCCGGACGACGACTTGCAGTCCAGCCAGCTCCTGCAAGATGCGCAGACCCACCAAGGACCGCCATCTGGTCACCCCGTGGCGGCCAGTCTGGAGTTCGGCCGGGAAGCTCTGGCGTACGCCGCTGGCTTCCTGGCGAACAAGTGCCGCTCCGTGGACAGCAGCCTCGGCACTATGTCCGGCCAGTGTGCTTCCGGCCAAGCTAGTCCAAGAGCTCTGGGTGGCGGCCGGGAGCTCTGGGTCCAAGAGCGATACCGCACCTCTGTTGAGCTGGGTCAGCAGCGGCTGCACCAGAGCCGTCACCACGGCGGTGGGGTACCGGTCGGCGGCGGCCCCGATACAGGTCAGCGCCGCCGCCCGGACCGCGGCGTCCTCCGTCGTGTCCAGACCGGCCAGGTGCTCCGCCAGTGGTGCCGCCTCCGCCTCGCCCACCAGCCAGGGGCAGGAACTGAGCACGGAGAGCGCGGCCGTTTGCAGAGGCCGGTCTCCGCCGGCCAGCACGGCAGCCAGCCAGCCGCGGCCGCAGCGGCTCCACAGCCGGCGACTCGTCCGCGCCGCCGTCCGCCAGCAGCCGGTCAAGCGCGCTCAGCGTCTCCAACCGCTCGGCGGCGGTGCTGGGTGAGGCGGTACCGGCCCTGCTTGGCCAGCTGGAGGCCGGCGCGGAGACTCGGCCGCCGAGCGGTTGGAGACGCTGAGCGCGCTTGACCGGCTGCTGGCGGACGGCGGCGCGGACGAGTCGCCGGCTGTGGAGCCGCTGCGGCCGCGGCTGGCTGGCTGCCGTGCTGGCCGGCGGAGACCGGCCTCTGCAAACGGCCGCGCTCTCTGTGCTCAGTTCCTGCCCCTGGCTGGTGGGCGAGGCGGAGGCGGCACCACTGGCGGTGCACCTGGCCGGTCTGGACACGATGGAGGACACCGCGGTGCGGGCGGCGGTGCTGACCTGTATCGGGGCCGCCGCCGACCGATACCCCACCGCCGTGGTGACGGCTCTGGTGCAGCCGCTGCTGACCCAGCTCAACAGAGGTGCGGTATCGCCGGAGAACCAGGCTGAGCGGCAGCTGGCGGCGGTGGCGGCCGGCGTGACCGGGCTGGAGGCGGCGCGCGCCGCCCTGTCACTGCTGCTGGTGCGGCAGGTGCGCGTCAGCCGCGAGGAGGCCACCGCCACCGAGCGCGTGCTGGCCACGGTGACTGACATCGTGGAGCGGACGGCCTCTTCCTTAACGGAGACGGCGATCACGTGCTGAGCACGCTGGCTGAGCGGTGGCACGGCGTGCCGCTCTCCCACGCGGCGCCGTGGCAGCACACGCAGCTGACGGCGCTGCTGGCCGCCGCCCGGCCCAGCGTGGCTGCGCCGCAGCAAGACATCGTCACCGTGATGCTCGCCAAGCTGGCGTTGAAGAAGCGGCACCCGCTGACGGCGGCGCGCGCTGCCAAGACGCTGGCCGTTGTGTTCAATAAGCAGTCCGATGCCGAGACCGACCATCTGCTCAAGAGGCTCACCAAGCCAATGCCAAGATATAAGATAATACCAAGATGGTTCACCGTGCGGCGGCCAGAGCCGCGCGAGCGAGCGCCACCGCAAGCTTGCCCCAATGCTGGTACCGTGCTTATGGGGATCGTTCCGCCATCGGTGTCCGGCCGTCATCAGGCCGCGGCGGCCCGGTCCAGTACATGCGGAGCGACAGCGTGGTGATGGCCCTGGCGGCCACCACCACCAGCATTGTGTCGTCTACAAGACACACAGTCTATCGCCAATAACCTGAGCAGTTGAGGCGCCCAAAAACTCCAAAGCGTAGTATGCGACATGTAGTTTGTCTTTGCGCACTAATAGATTGCGTGCTGCAGATAGTGGTGAGGTATGCTGTCTGAAAAAGATTGACTGAGCGCATTGCTGGAGACGAGATGTTTGAGCTTGTATTTGTGCTCGCACGCATCATGTGCCTTTATTGTTATGTAGCAATCGACTCGATGTTTCCACGTGTATTTATGCTTCGTAATTGCTGCTGATGTATTTGTCACTCACGGTTCCAACGTCTGAATATCGGCTACTTTTCACCGATATCGGTCATTCGTTTCGTTCGACTGATATTCGTTTGCGTCATTTGTGTGGGTATGCGCATATGCGTATGTTTTATTAGGATAGAAGTGACTGGGTGGCAAATTAAATAGGTGACAAATAGTTGAAATAGGCGATGATGCGGCATGTAAATGCGTGATATGTAGTAGGCATGTTACTGTTAGCATATGACAGTATAAGATGTCATGTTCTGGTTATGTATTGTTCCTTTTCTTTACTGGCGTGCGTATCTTTTGAGAAGAAAAACAAATATGATGTCGATGACCTCTCGCCGACGCATGATGGAAATATACGGCCACGGCGAAATTATCTGGATTTTTTTTGCACCATTCCCAGACGGTAGAAACTTCTGCAGAAAAAGCAGGACCTGTTTAACCGGGAAGGGAAACGCTAACTGGTTGCATCAGCGAAGGCCAAGCTCAAGTATGTGCTTGGAGAGAAAGGAGAATATTGCATAAGGTGTAAAATAATTATGGAGACTGTTCGGAGACTGCGGGTGGAATAGGTCTTTCGTCGCAGTAATCAAGGGCCCATTCACATATCAAACTGAAACAAAATTGTAGGTTCAGTGGCTGGACAGTGGCATTCCTGCTTTGATATGTATTGCAACGAAAGTATCCAAATCATTTCGTAAAAGGTAAAAGGACTAAATATGAATAGAGACTAGAGAATCGAAAGCAAGGAAGGTTTCATATAAACCGTGCGTGCATACTGATGAGCATGACTCATGAGTATGACATGACTCATGAGTATGACATGACTCATGAGTATGACATGACTCATGAGTATGACATGACTCATGAGTATGACATGACTCATGAGTATGACATGACTCATGAGTATGACATGACTCATGAGTATGACATGACTCATGAGTATGGCATGACTCATGAGTATGACATGACTCATGAGTATGACATGACTCATGAGTATGACATGACTCATGAGTATGACATGACTCATGAGTATGACATGACTCATGAGTATGACATGACTCATGAGTATGACATGACTCATGAGTATGACATGACTCATGAGTATGACATGACTCATGAGTATGGCATGATTCATGAGTATGACATGACTAATGAGCAGGGACGTAGGAACTATGTTCAAGTTGGGGGGCAGGAGGCATTCTGAAGTCGATTCTTTACATGCAACGCCCATAGGCGTAATGCTAAAATCCAAAAAGTTGGGGGAGGGGGGGGGCTGCCCCCCCCCCTTCCCCCTGTTCCTACGCCTATTTTCATGAGATAAATACATACTATATAATAAATAGTATTGATTTAGGTAAGAAGTTATTTGCACTTGTTGATTTTTATTTTCACAGAAAGTAATGCTAGCACAAGCCAAATAAATTAATTTAACAACATAGCTTGAATAATGCTTCTTTAGCTATTATAATCAACAGTAGTACTCAGGTCGTTAAATACCGCCACTCGGTGGCCTGGGTGGCCACTAAATTTGCAGCTCTACTGCGGCGGCGCGCTCAATCCGAGAAACAGCGTAACCGTACAACAGCTGATTGGAATTTGCATGTGACGTCACAGGTTGGCGCCCCGTGGGCATATGGTAAAATAAATACCTCCTTTGTGCCGGCAATTTGTTTAAGTCCTCGGTCATCCTTAATTTTTTTACACTCGCCCTACGGGCTCGTGCAAAAATTTATCAGGCTGACCTCGGACTTAAACAAACTTTTCCCCGGCCCTGGGACGTATTATATATTACTTAACTGGCGCCCCGCTGAGGGAGACAGAATCTGTCTCCTTCCCGAATTTTATCAATAACTTATAAACTCTTCCAGATATCAACGCCAAACTTTGTGCTATTTATGCTACATCAATTTTACATATTCCGTCAAAAGTTCCATCATCATATCATATATTTCGGAACACATCCATAAAATGGGTTTTCAGTTTTCCACGTCAAATAACATAGATGTAAAAACATATCGCCCACGCATTAAATGATGCACATCAACCCTCAAGATACACACAATGCAAGTGTAAAGAACATCATTGAGACACTTTTTAAAATAGCCAAAGTAGGTGAAGCCCTCACATTCAGCGGCAAATCATTCCACGCTCCGATGGCTCGGATGAAAAACGAGCGCCTGGCGAACTCAGTGCGTGCGCGCGGCACCTCCAGCTGCCCGTCACTGGTAGCCCTGGTTGTGCGCGTGGATACAGCGGAGCGACTGATGATTCGTGAACAGAGCAGTTCGGGGGCGTTCTCGGCATGAGTGAGTTTATACATGGCGTACAAGTCTCGTTCGATAACCATATCATTTATCGCACGCCAGCCAAGTTCACGCAGTGTGCCAGATACTCGCTCGCGGTACCTCAGGCCAGTGACAACGCGAGCGCCAAAGTTAATGCACTTCTGCAGCCTACGTTTTTGGGTTTGAGTACAGCCTCCCCATACACACATGCAGTACTGCAAATGAGGAAACACAAGCGCCTCCACCAGCAGTCGCATCGTTTCACGCGGCACGCGACGCTGCATTCTGGCGAGCCCGATAAAAACACAGTAACAGCGTCGGGTGATGGCGGCTATGTGTTGTTCCCACGTCAGGCATGAATCCAGGTTGACACCCATAATTTTCACCGACTGCACTGGAATGATTTCAGAATTTCCGAATTGTATCGTAAAGTTAAAGTCCATGTTTTGGCGCGGGGATTTTAGAACAAGTAGGTCAGTTTTCGTAGGGTTTACCTTCAATCTGTTTTTGGTGAACCAAAGCAATGCAATCGACAAATTTTCCTCAACGCGCCGTTTCAGTTCTGGGAAGTTTCCTGACGAGTCGGAATCCAGAAACTGGGCATCATCGGCGTACACGGTACAGTACCATCTTTCCGTGCGGCATATGTTGTGACAAGTCATTAGTAAATACGAGGCATAGCACTGGGCCCAAGATCGATCCCTGCACCACTCCATGGAGTGGTGCAAAACAAGCATGGGTTACCGGCAGCTCGACACCTGTTCCGCCTCTAACAGATTGAGTGCGACCGGAAAGCCACGCACGGAACCACCTGTCATCGATGCCATACCACCCCAGCTTCTCCAAGAGACGGCCATGCTCGACGCTGTCTTTGAAGTGTCTGCAGTGACGAGTGACGTCACGCGTCCACCATCAATGCTGTCGGTTATGTAACTGACAGCGTCGAGCAGGGCCGCCTCCGTGGATAGGCCGGGGCGGAATCCGTACTGCTGTGGACATATGGCATGATGACTGGTCAGGTACTTCATCAGCTGGGTGCACACAACACGTTCACAGAGTTTCGCGACCACAGACAGCACTGAAATTGGCATATAATTGCTGGGGTCACTCTTGTCACCACTCTTGTATAAGGGGACAGCGGTTGCAGCTCGCCAGGACGGGGGTAACTCGGAGTAGATGATGCTGCTGTTGATCACATGCACGGGGTGTGGGCCCACCACGGGAAAGTCATCCGCAGCATGGTGATCGTGATGCCGTCGTCTTCGCTTGCTTTGGACGCACTCATGCGCTGGAGTGCCGCAGACAGCTCCGGTAGAATTGCCGGCCGGGGCTGAACGCACCGCTGATGACTCTCGGCGGACGCGGCCGGAGCGTCTCCCCGGTGTCCGCAACAGCCGGGTTTTCCGCGACTGTCGAGCCAGCTTCGGCGAAATAATGTTTCAGCCGGTCCAGCCAGCCGGCCTGCCGGCTTGCAGGGTTATGATGACTCGGCCGGGGCTTGTTTGAGGAGACGAGGAATCGGCGGATGTCCTTCCACGTGGTGGCTTTGGAGTGCCTATAGGACGCAATCCATGAAGTCGGGCAAGTACTTTGGGATATTAATGACATTTTAGTGATGTCATGTCACGACGTTATGGTTGGTGAAATAACGATAAATGTTTGAAAACTAGTATAAATCGAGTTATGAAGCCAATTGCAAGTAAAGAACACCAAAGGAAAGGAAATGACATTCTCTTGAAAATGTGGCTATCAGATTTGTGAAATTTTGAGTCCCCCCCGCCAAAAAAACACACAAAAAACTTTATATATATATATATATATATATATATATATATATATATATATATATATATATATATATATATATATATATATATATATATATATATATATATATATATATATATAT
>JAXIVJ010015025.1:0-32776 GCA_036785665.1 Chirona hameri
CTACTGGTGATTAGGCGGTGATTAGGCGGTGATTAGGCGGTGATTAGGCTGTGATTAGGCGGTGATTAGGCTGTGATTAGGCGGTGATTAGGCTGTGATTAGGCGGTGATTAGGCTGTGATTAGGCGGTGATTAGGCTGTGATTAGGCTGTGATTAGGCGGTGATTAGGCGGTGATTAGGCGGTGATTAGGCGGTGATTAGGCGGTGATTAGGCTGTGATTAGGCTGTGATTAGGCGGTGATTAGGCGGTGATTAGGCGGTGATTAGGCGGTGATTAGGCGGTGATTAGGCGGTGATTAGGCGGTGATTAGGCGCTATTGTGTTGTAATGAAGGTTGGCCCTCATCCTGCGCGCTTTAGTCATTACGAAATTGAGCCAGGCTGTAGATAACACGAGACTGTTGGTTTATGTGCATAATGCAGTTATTCAGTGAAGGTGTATTGTGATGCTCCATTTCAGGGGCACCTGTGACCTGACTCAGTCTCTGACCTGACTCAGTCCCTGACGGCTGACTCGGCCTCTGACGGCTGACTCAGTCCCTGACGGCTGACTCGGCCTCTGACGGCTGACTCGGCCTCTCACGGCTGACTCGGCCTCTGACGGCTGACTCGGCCTCTGACGGCTGACTCGGCCTCTGACGGCTGACTCGGCCTCTGACGGCTGACTCGGCCTCTGACGGCTGACTCGGCCTCTGACGGCTGACTCGGCCTCTGACGGCTGAATCGGCCTCTGACGGCTGACTCGGCCTCTGACGGCTGACTCGGCCTCTGACGGCTGACTCGGCCTCTGACGGCTGACTCGGCCTCTGACCTGACCCCGCCTGACGGCTGACACAGTCTCTGACGGCTGACTCAGTCTCTGACGGCTGACTCGGCCTCTGACGGCTGACACAGTCTCTGACGGCTGACTCGGCCTCGACGGCTGACTCGGCCTCTGACGGCTGACTCGGCCTCTGATGGCTGACTCGGCCTTTGACGGCTGACTCGGTCTCTGACGGCTGACGCAGTCTCTGACGGCTGACACAGTCTCTGACGGCTGACTCGGCCTCTGACGGCTGACTCGGCCTCTGACAGCTGACCCGGCCTCTGACGGCTGACTCGGCCTCTGACGGCTGACTCGGCCTGTGACGGCTGACTCGGCCTGTGACGGCTGACTCGGCCTCTGACGGCTGACTCGGCCTCTGACGGCTGACTCGGCCTCTGACGGCTGACTCGGCCTCTGACGGCTGACTCGGCCTCTGACGGCTGACTCGGCCTCTGACGGCTGACTCGCCTCTGACGGCTGACTCGGCCTCTGACGGCTGACTCGGCCTCTGACGGCTTACTCGGCCTCTGACGGCTGAATCGGC
This sequence comes from Chirona hameri, assembly GCA_036785665.1. Classification (NCBI taxonomy): domain Eukaryota; kingdom Metazoa; phylum Arthropoda; class Thecostraca; order Balanomorpha; family Balanidae; genus Chirona; species Chirona hameri. The sequence continues at coordinate 1,349 of JAXIVJ010015025.1, forward strand.
CTCTGACGGCTGACTCGGCCTCTGACGGCTGACTCGGCCTCTGACGGCTGACTCGGCCTCTGACGGCTGACTCAGTCTCTGACGGCTGACTCAGTCTCTGACGGCTGACTCAGCCTCTGACGGCTGACTCGGCCTCTGACGGCTGACTCGGCCTCTGACGGCTGACTCGGCCTCTGACGGCTGACTCGGCCTCTGACCTGACCCCGTCTGACACTTCTGCCCGCAGGAAGCGGCAGTCCGATGGGAACCCGGGTTAAATACCTGTGTATGCCGGGGCTTGTGTTCAACGGTCTGAGTGCGTCCATGGTGACCTCGGTGTGCAACGCCAGGGGAAACTGGTCCCCGAATGCCATCCCGAACTGCGTCACAGGTACGACACTTCACAGGTACGACACACGATATTCCCCCGCCTCCGAGTTGCGTCACAGGTACGACACGATATTCCCCCGCCTCCGAGCTGCGTCACGGGTACGACACACGATATTCCCCCGCTTCCGAGCTGCGTCACGGGTACGACACACGATATTCCCCCGCCTCCGAGCTGCGTCACGGGTACGACACACTATATTCCCCCGCTTCCGAGCTGCGTCACGGGTACGACGCACTATATTTCCCCGCCTCCGAGCTGCGTCACGGGTACGACACACTATATTCCCCCGCCTCCGAGCTGCGTCACGGGTACGACACACGATATGCCCCGCCTCCGAGCTGCGTCACGGGTACGACACACTATATTCCCCCGCCTCCGAGCTGCGTCACGGGTACGACACACGATATGCCCCGCCTCCGAGCTGCGTCACGGGTACGACACACTATATTCCCCCGCCTCCGAGCTGCGTCACGGGTACGACACACTACATTCCCCCGCTTCCGAGCTGCGTCACGGGTACGACGCACGATATTCCCCCGCCTCCGAGCTGCGTCACGGGTACGACACACTATATTCCCCCGCCTCCGAGCTGCGTCACGGGTACGACACACGATATGCCCCGCCTCCGAGCTGCGTCACGGGTACGACACACTATATTCCCCCGCCTCCGAGCTGCGTCACGGGTACGACACACTATATTCCCCCGCTTCCGAGCTGCGTCACGGGTACGACACACTATATTCCCCCGCCTCCGAGCTGCGTCACGGGTACGACACACTATATTCCCCCGCCTCCGAGCTGCGTCACGGGTACGACACACTATATTCCCCCGCCTCCGAGCTGCGTCACGGGTACGACACACTATATTCCCCCGCCTCCGAGCTGCGTCACGGGTACGACGCACGATATTCCCCCGCTTCCGAGCTGCGTCACGGGTACGACACACGATATGCCCCGCCTCCAAGCTGCGTCACGGGTACGACACACTATATTCCCCCGCCTCCGAGCTGCGTCACGGGTACGACACACTATATTCCCCCGCTTCCGTGCTGCGTCACGGGTACGACGCACGATATTCCCCCGCCTCCGAGCTGCGTCACGGGTACGACACACTATATTCCCCCGCCTCCGAGCTGCGTCACGGGTACGACACACGATATTCTGCCGCTGCTCCGATGACTCCGAGGTTCGGCGCTGCGCCTTTTGTTTCTGCTGTTGCCGTTTATTTTGCCGAATATTTTGGCGCGGTTTTGTGCAATAGGTAACGCCGTGCGTGTCACTTTATTGTCAGTCTGATCTTTATCATATATTGATCATAATTTATTGTTTACCGCAATTATCGCCTCCGTATCATAACGCCCGCGCTACAGCCGACAGTTGTATGGTATATGCCACGCTTGCTCAGCAATTCATCATTATATTTTTTATAGCTTTATTGAGTTGAGAGTTGACCATATGTTCAGCCCTTACTGCAGCTTATTGACCATCATTTATAACGTTTAATGCCTTTCAACAACTTTCAGTGTTTCCCTGCATGCGTGACTAATATGCGTGACGTATGGGTCCTCTATCGAATACCAACCTCTCATATCCTCGACCACTGCTAGCCTTTCAGCTAACTATACTGCTTCCAACCTCTACGACGCCCCACTCAAATCGCCCATCTCCGCCACAGCTCCGCCCACCGAGTGCGGCGACCCACCGACTGCGCCTTCGGGCATCCTGGTATCGGACGACGGGGGCCGGACCCTCCACTCTCTGGTGTTTTACATGTGCCTGGACGGCGCGTTCTCTAACGGCCGGCTTATAAAGGCCTCCCGATGCAGTGAGGATGGCACCTGGAGCCCGCCCACTGTGCCGGAGTGTATTGTAGGTGAGAATTACAGAGACAGAGCGGCGTGTGTTTTGCGCGAGATGTTTATGAGTTTTGAAAATGACTGAATATACAATACATGTAGTTTTATTATTATAAAATGTAATACATACAAGTTGGTTTTAATTTCCATGATATGACATTTGCGTTAAAATAGGTACTGGTACATATAATTCAAGGACATTTTTACCAAATATAGTAAAAATAAGATGCCGAAAATCGGCTCCGAAGGACAAATTCGAGAAAACATACTGATTTCAGTTGAATGAATCGGGTTTTTGCTGTCTAGGCCAGAAGCACAAGGGTGTTGCCTTCACGTATTTCCTATGACGTCATGTGTGTGACGTCGCCCTTGCTTGTTTCCGCCAGATCCGCCCACTGCCTGCGGTGGTCCGCCACCGGTGGTCCCGGCCAAGGCCACTCAGCACTACGACGGAGATCGCACCATCGGCGCCAGGTCGGTGTATATCTGCAACGGTAGCCGGGTGTTCCCCAACGGCAACAAATACATCGTGGCCACGTGCGCGGCGGACGGCACGTGGCGGCCGGATCTCGTGCCGTCGTGCACGAAACCTCACCAACCGCACGTGAGTTAAAGGCAGACCGCTTATGGTGGTGGGATTGTGTGCTCATATTCGGGAGAGGAGTAAGACCAGTTATTTTATGGGTATTTTTCATGTGGGGTAACTGGAAAGTGGAAAATTGAAGTTGAAACTCGTGGGCGGGTGAAACATTATTTGCTTTCGGGTTTTAACTCCATACTTGTAGCGGGTTAAATTTGCCGACTCGTCTTCAACGCATCCCTTCATTGTATTGATCACTAACGTTGAAAACTGATCTTATGTTCTTACTGGGCCTTGTTTCTGACAGATTCTTACGGATCCCTTGGCTTACGGATTCTTAGGGGTTGCATTCCTTGAAGAAACTTGTATTAATGGAAACATTTATTAACATCTCTGATCCTAAGCGATCCCTCGGCTAATGTTTGAAAGACATCCAAGCGATTCAGATTGTATATAGGATCGGTTTCAGGGGCTACTTGGGGGAATCATCCACCCAGGGTTCGGGGAGACCTGCCCCCCCCCCCCAGAAATATTCCGGCACCCCCAGATTTGCAGGATTTTAACATCACATGGGAGTAGGGGGCGGGGGCAAACACATGGCTGGCCCTCCAAACACCTGGTTAGACCCCCAGTCAAAATTGTGTGGCGACGCCACTGTCTACATCCACATGTACGAACAACTGATCGGAAAGCTTTTACTTATCGGAGACTGTGCCGCAAGACATCTCTGCTGTGCGGGAAAGTCTCATTTCGATTGGTACTTGGTCGATTTTTGAGATGCATGCAAATAGTTTCTCTCACAACAGTCTCTCACTCTACACTCTTGTTGTCTTTGCTAAGTGACGTCTGTGCGTCTTTGGTACACCCACTTATTGATGCAGCGTAGTCGCTTACTGAGACGCCACTGTTCTCTTTCCAGGGACATCTCTCTGCCGAGGACTACTAGCCTGGACTATCTGCGCCAGGGGCGGAGAATTAGGGGTTTTGAGGGTGCTCAATCACCCCCTGAGCTCAAAAGTGCAACCCCTCACTGTCAAAAGCACCCCCTCAAGTAAAAAGGTCCGTTCAACTAACGGCTGCTCAGTCTTACTGCGGCGAAGTTAGACTGAGTGGTGTAAAAGTGTGTGTATGTGTGTCTGTCCGTGTGTAAATAGGCGGTTTTGCACGGTCAGGTATCCGAGGCCATTCGCTGCGGCATGTCCGCCCGTCGCCGTTGTGATATCCGAGGCCGCGCCGAGCAGCTGCCCGGACCGCTGCCGATCGGACCGTGGCTTCTTCTGCGTTGTGTTGCTATTATGTGGTTGTTGGAGATGCCGAGATACATTTAATAAATACATGAAAAAGGGGGAAAAAGTGCACACGGTCAGGTCAGTATTGACGACTTCGTCATTTCGGTGCCGATATTATGTGACTTCAAGGTGTATATGTTCGCACCGTGACTTTTTGTGCTCCTCCCATCGTTAACAAGTAAAAATACATTACGATTCTTGATGTGACTCGAAGCGTTTTTTTTCGGGGGGGGGGGGGGGGGGGGGGGCAGCCATAGTGCAAAAACATAGCTTCCAGAGACCATGACATGAAACTCCATATTGGGTTTTCGATGCATCTTGTCACTGATGTTTACATCCATTTTCGTGCCGCTTGCTTCCTTTTATTTTACGGTCCGTCGCGCTTAACCCGCCATTGACTGGGGGGGGGGGGGGGGTTAACGCCCCCCCCCCTCCCCTAATGGATTTTCGAAATAGCTGAACAACTAATAGCGATATCAACGTGAAACTTCGGATACCTTCTTATAAATCATTGTTACGTCTTGTGTGCAAAAATGAGGACATTTCGTCATTTTTTTATCGAGTTTTAGCGAATTTAGTGACGTCACTACAAACGAGTTTTACACCAAAATCAGCTAAATTTTGCCAGGCCGTACAAATGCCACATTTGAAGTCAAATGCAATCCAAAAACGCCAAAAGATAGAAAATTGCAACGGCTACCAACTGGTCATCTCGGATTTTGGAAAAAATAGTTTTTGACCCCAAAACCTAAAAACAAATGGGGAAAATTATCACAAAATCAAAATTTTCTAAAATATTCCAAAAACCGGAAGATATGTCAGAGAACCATACCTAGGCAACTACCATACACAATTTCAAACTGATATATCCATTTTTGACTGACTTATGACATCTAAAGTATGGGTAACTCATGCCATCATATATTGAAATTGCGTTTTTTGGCTTTTATTGACTAGATACAGACACATAAATGCAACCACTATATTTCTAAGACAAACCTGGTCTAGAAACATGTCTTTTTTGTTTAGATTTATAAATTTAAAATGTTGACCTTCGGTGGCCTGAACTTGACCTGAAATTGACATGTACTTCACGTAAATAACGTCAGGTGGTAAAATAACTATCTCTATCGAATTATACGTGGAAAATAACTCTTATAACATGTGTTGCATGACTTTCGTAGATATTTTGAGCATAGTGACCTTTTGTGACCTGACCTTGTCTTTGACCTTGGCCAACAATCTCATTTTAGCTCATGCAAGATATTTATCATATCTTTGGCAGCACTTTGGGTGAAACTGGTCGTAATCGAAGGCTTTGGATAGCAAGTATGGCCCATACACTGAAATACGACGATTTTGACCTTTGACCTGCCTTTGACCTGACATTTGACCTTACTTTGACATTTTTGAGCATGTGTTAGATTCGTCTCATTGAGAGCTTTCGATTGCCGCCTTGCGCGTCTCGCTGCAATCATTGGTTCGGAAGATAACCAGGGGCGCTTAACGCCCCCCCCCCCCCCCCCCCCCCCCCCCCAGTCAGCAGCGTTCTGCTGAGACCCAAGCCAAGTCAATGCCGAGTTAAGCGGCCATAACGGCCACCAACCTCTCTTCTCGTCCTCTCGCTACAACTTGGATTTGAGAGCCGCCGGTGAAAACACCCCCTGACATTTTTACAATTCTCCACCTCTGATCCGCGCCCGTGTGATTCGGCTGCTTCTTTGCGCTGGGAAGAATCCATTCACAGCATCGGCTTTTAAGGAAAGAAGATACTTACCGAATGCCGCACGTCCGCAGAAGACGCCAGATGTATATATTACATTTGTGCATTAAAGGAAATCGTTCACCTTCAACATGGGATTTTGAACTGAAATAGCAGTTTTGTAGCCCGTGTTGGGAAATCCTTATCTGCAATTTTTATTGGCTGAAAAGACTCTCCAGCCGAAGATATTTTACTTTTTGGCGAAGGAATGCGGCGCATATATGATATACCGTACCGTCTGAGAGTGCCAGCACTGGTCTGAGCATGCGCAGACCAATAACGCACACCAAACATTAATAATTTACGACCTTCTGTCCTGAATTGGCGCGATGTAGGACCATTTTTGAAAAGAAAAAAAGAAACTGTATTAAAAAATATAATAAAATCGTGTTCTGAAAAAATGTCCGAAGGTGAACTATTTGCTTTAAGCAGGTCGGAATATATGTTAAGTGTTTGCATTGAAGAGTCTCTGTAAATGTGAGTGAACGATGTGAAAGTGTGTATGTAGATGTCTGTGTGCGTAAACATACGTCTGTGTGTAGATGTCTGTGTGCGTTGTGGGTGGTTTAGCTGAGACCAAAGTGTTATGCACGTGTGGCGCGCCAATACGATGGATAGTGTCTGTACAAGCTGTCTTTTCACTGCCCACACGAGAACTTCGCTTCGTCTGAGCTAAGTTGCAATCGGACGTCGCCGATCATTTTTGTGTGGGGTGAACTGAAATTACTAAAAAATGTACCCCCATTTTTATGCGTGTATTTAAGCCTGCAGCATTGTTAATGTGGTTTTCATGCTATAAGTAGGTACTTGTTATTTAGCGCCGCCAAGCGGCGCGAAATTTTAAGGACTTGCCTGATAAAACCCAGAAATATGGGCGGTAGGCCTTGTAAGAGGAAAGAAGCAAAAAAGGCTATTCATTCGATTTACCGGTACAACGAACCGAAGACTATGACCATGGCTTCGTACTATGGCCACCGATGTGACTCCGCGAAGCGGCGTGAAAATGTTCATTTTAGGTCGTGGAAAACTAATTTTTAATATCGGCTAAACCGGCAAACCGACTAAGGCCCCTCATGCCAAATTAGGCCCCTTCAGACCGACAAAGCTATATAAAGCTATATAAATATAGCTTAAGCATTTCTTTAATTTTGTGCCGCAAACGGCGTCCGTCTAGCATTTCCAAATTTGTATTAATTACCATTTCATTTTGGCAATATCGGCCAATTCCAAATCTCGTCCATAGATGGCGCCACGGTAAACCTTGCGTCGTTTTCCTATACACTGGACAGATTTTGGGGAAAATGGGGGTTCGTCCGCTAAATTAAACGAGTGATGAAAAATATAATAATCCTCTTTTCCACATCGACCATCGGGGGGGGGGGGGGGGGGGGGGTAAGGTGCAGAGGCGGGGGGGGGCATAACAGTACCCAACAAAATTAGTCATGTAGGTACAATGTACACATATTTGACCGTGATTCTGCAATTCTAATTCAAACGTCACAATCATCATACAGTACATTAAAGGACGCATCTTACATGCCTTGCATGTCGCACTTGCTGTGTACACCGCTCATCACTTCGCCGTGCAATCTCTACTGGATGAACCGCTTTTTCGTCACCTGCCAGGGATATTTGTGACGGCATGCTCTTTTGTTGAGCGCGTGTCCGTCTTGCCTCGATTCTCCGCAAACCGCTGCGGCCGCCTCTGTCGTCAACTTCCCACTCCTTTCAGTTGATTGTGTGTGGTACGGGAGTCGAACTGGACGCAGCCGCTGCAGGCGCGCGCAAAGCGTCAACAATCCTCACATCTTTCTCGCTCGCAGTGAACGGGAAACGCAGTGAGAGTGTCTTGACAAATACAAAAATACCAGGCGCTTTAGAGAAAAACAGGCTGGAAAAACTCGCAGAAGTAAAACATGAGGCTGTTGATTGTACTGCTGTGTTTAGTGATGGCAGACCTGATCAAACTAAGCCGGCTATAGTGTCAGAATAGGATGTACTGCTGTGTTTAGTGATGGCAGAGATGATCAAACTAAGCCGGCTATAGTGTCAGAATCGGTGTACTGCTGTGTTTAGTGATGTCAGAGATGATCAAACTAAGCCGGCTATAGTGTCAGAATCGGTGTACTGCTGTGTTAAGTGATGGCAGAGATGATCGAACTAAGCCGGCTATAGTGTCAGAATCGGTGTACTGCTGTGTTTAGTGATGACAGAGATGATCAAACTAAGCCGGCTATAGTGTCAGAATCGGTGTACTGCTGTGTTTAGTGATGGCAGAGATGATCAAACTAAGCCGGCTATAGTGTCAGAATCGGTGTACTGCTGTGTTTAGTGATGTCAGAGATGTTCAAACTAAGCCGGCTATATTGTCAGAATCGGTGTACTGCTGTGTTTAGTGATGGCAGAGATGATCAAACTAAGCCGGCTATAGTGTCAGAATCGGTGTACTGTTGTGTTTAGTGATGGCAGAGATGATCAAACTAAGCCAGCTATAGTGTCAGAATCGGTGTACTGCTGTGTTTAGTGATGGCAGAGATGATCAAACTAAGCCGGCTATAGTGTCAGAATCGGTGTACTGCTGTGTTTAGTGATGGCAGAGATGATCAAACTAAGCCGGCTATAGTGTCAGAATCGGTGTACTGCTGTGTTTAGTGATGTCAGAGATGTTCAAACTAAGCCGGCTATATTGTCAGAATCGGTGTACTGCTGTGTTTAGTGATGGCAGAGATGATCAAACTAAGCCGGCTATAGTGTCAGAATCGGTGTACTGCTGTGTTTAGTGATGGCAGAGATGATCAAACTAAGCCGGCTATAGTGTCAGAATCGGTGTACTGCTGTGTTTAGTGATGGCAGAGATGATCAAACTAAGCCAGCTATAGTGTCAGAATCGGTGTACCGCTGAGTTTAGTGATGTCAGATTTGCTATGATTTTGTCGCACTTTCCGAAACGTGGTTAAAACCGTGTACGCCAAACCGACTTTTGAACTTTCCTGGCTATGCAATTAGGCGCGCTGACCGTCCCTGGCCTCCTAAAGGCTATGGTGGCGTGGCTATAGTTTATCGTGATATATATGAGTGTAAGCCTATCAAACTTCCGGAGGCTGCGAACGCTACTTCAAAACTTGAGTCACTTTGGAGCCTGTTCAAATGGGATAACAACCGCGTCATTGTAGCCTCGCTTTATAGACCTCCGCGACACACTGCAGCAGCCCTCCAGGCCGACTTTGATGTTTTAGAACAACAGGATCAGCATGTACTCTTAAATTTTCCTGACTGTCCTATCATTATCGCCGGTGATTTAAACTGTGATTTGTTGTCGACCGCGTCTCCTTCCAAGACATGTTTACTTGAATATCTTGACAAGTACTCGCTCAGTCAGGCCATTACTGCTCCGACCTATTCATCTGGCTCTCTGTTGGATGTCATCATCTCAAACCGTGACATTGTTCGCAGTGGTACCCGTTTTTGCCATTTTAGTCCTCATTATTTTACTCGTGCATTGCTGTCTTTACCTCGTCCGCGTTTTAGGCCGCGTGTCATAGAGTGCCGGTCTTTTAAGCGTTTTAACTTACATTGTTTTGAAACTGAGCTGTTCGCCACTGACTGGTCTGACGTGTACTCGTCCCCGACTGTTACCGATGCTTGGGCGGCATTCCTTGCCAACTTTACTCCAACTATGCGGTGTTATGCGCCTATCAAATCCATTACCCTAAGAAATCCCACGGCTCCTCCTATATCCGACGAGACCAAGCTCCTTCTCCTGCGTCGCTCTGTGGCCTTGAGAGTGCATGGTCATGGCTCAGTAGAATATCGTTCCGCTAACCGTCTGGCACGTTCGGCCTTTCGTGCAGAAAAGAAACTGCACATTAGCAAACAAATTAAAGAGCAGGGACGAGCGAGCGTCTGGAAGTGTGCCAAAAACATAGTGGGGAGTAAGAGACCTAGCGCACAGGTGCTGCCATCTGCTTCCGCCGATACCCTGAACGACTTTTTTGTCGAGGTGGGGCCCAGGGTGGCGGTGGAACTGGCAAGCTACGGCCCGGCTCCCTCACTCCCCACTCGCTTACCGAGAGTGGGGACGTGTGCCTTCTCACCTCACCCCATCAGTCTTAAATCGCTGCATAATATCATGTTCAGTATGCGAAATTCTTCTGCACGCGGCGATGATGGAATTTGCATTCGCGTCTTGAAACTTGCATTTAATACCATTGGCCATGTACTGCTCCATATCATTAACCTTTGCATCACCACCTCCGACATCCCCGTCCTCTGGAAGCACTCAATCGTCCACCCGATTTACAAGTCGGGCGATCCCTCTGGCCCCTCAAACTTCCGTCCCATTTCTATACTTCCGGTTATTTCCAAAATAGTTGAGCGGGCGGTCCAACGTCAGCTCTACTACTACCTATCCGCTAACCACCTACTCTCACCCACCCAGCACGGGTTTCGCCCGCGGCATTCCACTGAGACGGCTCTCACCTGCATTTCTGATGAAATATTTTTGGCTTTTGACACTGGCAAAATTTCACTTCTTTGTCTCATAGATTTAAGTAAATGTTTTGATGTCATTGACCACGACAAACTTCTCCTCAAGCTCCAGACTCTCGGCATTAATACTACTTGGTTTCAAACTATTTAAATGGTCATACCCAGAGTGTTAGCTATACCGGCTCAGACGGAAAATTCCAAATTTCTTGCCCTCGAGCTATCAATCAGGGAGTATTCCAAGGTTCGTCCCTCGGCCCTATCCTCTTTTGCGCTTTTGCCAATGACCTGAGTCTCCATGTAGCCGATGCATTCGTAGTGCAGTACGCTGACGACACTCAGGTCTTAGTCTCAGAACCCAAATCTTGCCTGCCAGCGCTTATCGCTCGCATGGAATCTGCTCTATCTTCTCTTGGCGGCTATTTTCACAGCAACGGCCTCAAAGTTAACGTAACCAAGTTCGAGCTTCTCACACTCGGAACCCGACAAAATTTGCGCTCACTTCCGTCCTTTACGGTTAACTTCCGCGGTACTTCCCTGACCCCCACTACTCAAGTAAAAAACCTTGGAGTTATCTTTGATCAGCATCTCTCGTGGGACCCTCATGTGACTGCCGTCTCACGTAAATGCTGCGGCATCCTGACTGGCCTGTCCCACCTCAGACACTACCTTCCACCCGAAACCCTCCCGGAAATCGTCAACGCCCTCGTGATCTCCCACATCCGATACTGTCTGGTTGTTTACGGCAACGGCTCCGCCAAAAATCACCTTCGCATCGAGAAGGTTATTAACTTTGCGGCTCGAGTCATCTCGGGAAAACGTAAATATGACCACGTATCGGGTGTGCGTGATTCACTTCGGTGGCTTGACGCTCCTAGTCTCTCCCACTATCAAACCCTGTGCCTGCTCCAGAAAATCCGTAGTACCGGCCAGCCGGAATCACTCGCAGACCTGTTTACTGCCAATCGTGAACGGCCCGATCGCGGTAGGTGTACTAGGCAGGACGATCAGCTGTTTGTGCCTGGGGCGCGTACTGAGGCCGGGAAAAGGAGATTCGGGTATCGAGCCGCCCACATGATGAACTCACTGCCTCCGGATTTTCCCTACGATGTCTGTGGGACGGTTTAGGAGGGCGCTCAAGGTCGAGCTGCTCACATCGAACCATGTTACCTGATCTGACTGTGATGAATGTCGTACGCTGTGCTGTGTGTCATGTGTCATGTCTAGATTAGTTCATTTTAAAAGAGTGATTTATTTTTATCCGTTTGTTCGCCCTATTTACAACTGACTGAAAACCGTAATAGCCACTGTTTTTGTGGATGGTTTGCATTTGGTACAATACAATTTGATCAAACTAAGCCGGCTATAGTGTCAGAATCGGTGTACTGCTGTGTTTAGTGATGGCAGAGATGATCAAACTAAGCCGGCTATAGTGTCAGAATCGGTGTACTGCTGTGTTTAGTGATGGCAGAGATGATCAAACTAAGCCGGCTATAGTGTCAGAATCGGTGTACTGCTGTGTCTAGTGATGACAGAGATGATCAAACTAAGCCGGCTATAGTGTCATAATTGGTGTACTGCTGTGTTTAGTGATGGCAGATTTGATCAAACTAAGCCGGCTATAGTGTCATAATCGGTATACTGCTGTGTTTAGTGATGACAGAGATGATCAAACTAAGCCGGCTATAGTGTCAGAATCGGTGTACTGCTGTGTTTAGTGATGGCAGATTTGATCAAACTAAGCCGGCTATAGTGTCAGAATCTGTGTACTGCTGTGTTTAGTGATGGCAGAGATGATCAAACTAAGCCAGCTATAGTGTCAGAATCGGTGTACTGCTGTGTTTAGCGATGGCAGATTTGATCAAACTAAGCCGGCTATAGTGTCATAATCGGTGTACTGCTGTGTTTAGTGATGGCAGAGATGATCAAACTAAGCCGGCTATAGTGTCAGAATCGGTGTACTGCTGTGTTTAGTGATGACAGAGATGATCAAACTAAGCCGGCTATAGTGTCATAATTGGTGTACTGCTGTGTTTAGTGATGGCAAATTTGATCAAACTAAGCCGGCTATAGTGTCATAATCGGTGTACTGCTGTGTTTAGTGATGGCAGAGATGATCAAACTAAGCCGGCTATAGTGTCAGAATCGGTGTACTGCTGTGTTTAGTGATGGCAGAGATGATCAAACTAAGCCGGCTATAGTGTCAGAATCGGTGTACTGCTGTGTTTAGTGATGGCAGAGGTGATCAAACTAAGCCGGCTATAGTGTCAGAATCGGTGTACTGCTGTGTTTAGTGATGGCAGAGATGATCAAACTAAGCCGGCTATAGTGTCAGAATCGGTGTACTGCTGTGTTTAGTGATGGCAGAGATGATCAAACTAAGCCGGCTATAGTGTCAGAATCGGTGTACTGCTGTGTTTAGTGATGGTAGAGATGATCAAACTAAGCCAGCTATAGTGTCAGAATCGGTGTACTGCTGTGTTTAGTGATGGCAGAGATGATCAAACTAAGCAGGCTATAGTGTCTGAATCGGTGTACTGCTGTGTTTAGTGATGTCAGAGATGATCAAACTAAGCCGGCTATAGTGTCAGAATCGGTGTACTGCTGTGTTTAGTGATGGCAGAGATGATCAAACTAAGCCGGCTATAGTGTCATAATCGGTGTACTGCTGTGTTTAGTGATGGCAGAGATGATCGAACTAAGCCGGCTATAGTGTCAGAATCGTGTCAGAATCGTCCTGTCCGCAGCGGGTTCTGTTCGAACCTCACCAATTCTTCGTCGTTGATGTGCTTCACGTATGGAGGCTCTATGTCCGCACCCTGCTCCACCAGGCGCCGAACGTCACTAAGCTCTGGGTAGACCATGGCATTTTGATTCAGTGGAGACGCCTTGCACCGTCAGATGACATCCACTTCAGGATGGTTTTGCTGACGGATGGATCTGATGAGGCTCACTGCTTACCGCCGGATGTGCTGGTTCTGGTCTCCCAGCATTGCCGGGAGTATGTTTTCGGGATGTGCCATGAAAACATGTTGCGCTTCATGTTGGTGTGGAGGATTTTGAGGTCTTCGCCATCGAAGTGTTCCCTCTGTCGTCGCAACACCTCGCACGGATAGATGGGCCCGTTCATCATGTCCCACATGTCTGTATCTCAATCACGACTGGTACACACACACACACACACACACACACACACACACACACACACACACACACACACACACACACACACACACACACACACACACACACACACACACACACACACACGATGTACTTTACGAGCTTCTGCAATGCTTCAGTCGGTTGAATCCCGGACATGAACAACCTCAGGAGACGGCTTTGAGCCGTGTACCATCGCGCAGTGCAATACTTCTCGTGCGCTTTTCCCGCGACGTCACCTGCGGTGCCCGACTTCACTGCTCTCGCGCAGTAGTCGCATAGCCAAACTGAGACCGGCTTCAATGTCGGCGGCCATGTCAGGAAAATCCTTGCATGGGACAGCTGCATACTGCAGAACGTCAGGCTCGTGAACTGGGCCCACAATGCGTTTTCCAACATCTCCCGTGAGTGTATGTGGCGAGGATGACTTGTCATCGGGCTTGAAGAACAATGCTCGGTAAGGAAGTTCTGCCTGATGGCAGAGGCATACGACCCTGCATAACGGCCGTCCAACAAGTCTCTCGAAACAAGCCATCAATCCTCGGCTGTGTCCCACGACCTGGTTCGTACCATCGCCACCAATCACCAACAGATGTTCCAGGTTCCGATTCCGCGCTCAACTAGAAAATCATGCAATTGGGTTGCCACTTTTCACCTGTGTGAGCACCATTGCAGCTGAAGTACCCCAGATGAATGTTACCTGGCTGCATGTTTACACTAATATTGTGGACACGGACAGTAACTTTTTAATACTTTGCCCCCGATCCTGACACTATAGCCGGCTTAGTTTGCTCATCTCTGCCATCACTAAACACAGCAGTACAATCAACAGCCTCATGTTTTACTTCTGCCAGTTTTTACAGCCTGCTTTTCTCTAAAGCGCCTTGTATTTTTTTCTTTGTCACGACACTCACTGCGTTTCCCGTTCATTGCGAGCGAGAAAGATGTGAGGATTGTTGACGCTTTGCGCGCGCCTGCAGCGGCTGCGTCCAGTGTCTCTGCCACCGGAGTTAGATCCATTAACGGAGGGCGACGAACGTGGTGTCTGTTTATGGCAACGAAGTCCTCGTGGTTTGGTTGACGGCCATACTCGTGCCTGACGTCGAAGGCTCACTTGCGGCGTTGCGTGGTTGGTGGGCTGACTGAGCTCGAAGCTCACGCCTCGCCCAGCGTTCTGTCGTCAATCGATCAACAACGCCGACAAACATACACCTCGGTCCTCTTTGGTCTTCCAAAAAGTCTGTCTTCTTTGAGCTCTGAAGACGCACTCGAAATCGAGATATCAAACAGCGATGTCACTTTCAATATACGTCTTCTGACGCTGGCATCTTCTTTTTCTCAGAGCTTCTTTCTTGGACCAGACCTTTCTTAGCGCTGTCACCACTTTACTCTTCTGTTGCATTGGTATGGACGATTTCTTCCAAATATCAATTAATTCATCAGCAACCTGACCGATGCATTCCTGAATTGAAACAGAGTTCTCACTCACTTCTCTTGCTTCCATTGCCTCAAGTCTTAATTTAATTATCCTTCCCAAGAGCTGACCTGTTGTTGGTAGCTGATTGCTTGGCAGATCACAGGGAAGAATATCAAACTGAGCATGTGGCTCCCGCATCTTCCTTCGGAATTGGACTTCATCCATCGTAAGTGGTGTTGGCTATTAACTTCAATGGAAACCGCCTCATATATAGGTATATTAAAACTTAGGTGAACTAATAGCCACACGCATATCACATCCAGTAATTCAGTTAGAACGTATGTTTTGATTGTGTATGTTTATAACAGAAATAAAGCGCAATCAAGATTGTTTAAAAACGATGTTTATTCTACATTTAGTTTAAGGCAGGATAGACATACACCTACATTTTTACCTAACACATTTTGCACCTAACTTTTAAAATTGAAATTCGTGCACATGTTAAGTTATACATTCTATAAAAATAAACATTCCCAGTGAAAATATCCCTTCCCTAATAAGCAGCGTCGTGCATCGTAATCATGTGCTGGCAAACCGCACCATTTGCCGACTCTCCCCTCCAGCAGGATACTATACGCAAGGGGAAAAGTAGGTTTGTAATATATATGCTTCACGATGCATTTACTTTGGCGAAAGAAACATTATTTTCCTTAACCCTCGCTCTACGGGGGGGGGGGGGGGGGGGGGTCCTAAAACGACCCCCCCTGAGGTTTTTCTTTCATAACTTTTTAGACATGCGGAACATCTTGTTGAAATTTTCAGTAGCTAAGTATACAACAATTATACGTAGGCTATATTTTTTTATTATTGAAATTGGTTGAGGAATTTGGGAAGTTATTATGTTTTCATGACGTCATGTTGGTGGAAAAACCATAAATGTTGGACAAATCCTAGAAAACAGAGAAAATTGCAAACGCAATTAATCTAAGATATGAAATGTGATTTTCTTTAAAATGGCATTCTCATATTTGCTAAATTTTGGGTTTTCGATCCCCAAAAGGAACACAAACTTTTTTTTTGGGAAAAATCACCACAAAATCAAAATTTTAAAGATGTTAAAAAACCAGAATATATGTGAGATAACTCAGTATGGACAATACTCAAACCAAATTTCAAAGAATTATCTCTATTTTTGACTGAGTGATGGCTCCCTAAGTGTAATACATTCATGAAGTCGTTTTTTGTAATATTTTTTTTGGACTTTTTGACCAGATACGAATAAATAATTACATTTTCTGTATTTCTGAGACAAAACTGGTCTAGGAACATGCCTTTTTATTTACATTTATCAATTTCTCATTTTGAGGTTTTCTGACAGAGCAAAATCGCTGTTCTGGACGTAGTCGATCGAGGTCATTCACTTGACCTGGAAGGTCACTCGTTGACACGAAACCTAAAAATTGCATACCGTTAGATTCCAAACATGACAGGCAACATGTTGATTCTTACCGCGCTGCTCTATGTTGCTTGATTTGGAAGTTAACAGGGGGGGGTCTTTTTAGGACCCCCGTAGGGCGAAGGTGAAAAAATATCCCGTAGGGCGAGGGTTACAAAATCTCCCGTAGGGCGAGGGTTAAAACAGTCAACTTCAATGGATAACGGTGCATGGTTTACCGTGACGCCATATATGGAGGAGATTTGGAACTAGCCGATATTGCCAAAATGAAATGGTAATTAATACAAATTAGAAAATGCTAGAGGGATGCAGTTTGCGGAACATAATTAAGAAATGCTTAACCCTATTCCCTGCGGGGGGGGGGGGGGGGGTCAGATTCTGCCCCGGTGGTTTTCACTTGCAGCTTCTAAACCGTTAAGCCTAGCGTCCTGAAACTTTGTGACTTTTCCCAAAACTGAATGGCGCGTGTTGTGTCAAAATTTCATTTTGTTGTTGTATGTATCCCTTTCTTTCAATGATAGACAAAACAGTGCACCTGATACAATTCAAGCAGCCCCGGTGACACTTAGCCTGCGCCCCGCTAGGGGAGGGGGCAGAATCTGCCCCCTCCCAGATTTTCTCAATAACTTGAAAACTATGATAGATAACAATGTCGAAATTTCCGAACCTTATACTGTATCAATTCTACGTCTTGTCACCAAATTCCAATGAAATTGATGCAGTATTTTTGGTGATAATGACTTTTAATGACGTCATGTCATGCCATTTTTGGTGGGAAAACGATAAATGTTTGAACAATCGTAGACAATAGTTTTGAAGAAAATTGCAACAAAAACGTCGAAAGAAAGGAAATGACATTCTATTCAGAATCGCTATCTCGGATTATAGAAATTTTGTGTTTTGACCAGCCCAAAAAACGAAAAATCAGGAAAAATCAACAAAATACATTTGTGTGAATTTTAAAAGTGAATTTCTTAAGCTCGAATACCAAAATAAGGTGACCGGCCCAAATCCGCGGAGAAAAACATGGGGGTACCTTTTTGCTACAACAAGATCTCCCCCCCCCCCCTACGGAGAGAGGCTGGATCCGACAGTTGTTACTACCAACCACGTCTGACGGCTTCTGGTCTGGTGCCCGACGGCAACCTCAGTCATGCCAGAGTCGACCGGTCATGCCAGAGTCGACCGGGCATGCCAGAGTCGACCGGGCATGCCAGAGTCGACCGGTCATGCCAGAGTCGACCGGTCATGCCAGAGTCGACCGGTCATGCCAGAGTCGACCGGGCATGCCAGAGTCGACCGGTCATGCCAGAGTCGACCGGGCATGCCAGAGTCGACCGGGCATGCCGCCAGAGTCGACCGGTCATGCCAGAGTCGACCGGTCATGCCAGAGTCGACCGGTCATGCCAGAGTCGACCGGTCATGCCAGAGTCGCCCGGTCATGCCAGAGTCGACCGGGCATGCCGCCAGAGTCAACCAGTCATGCCAGAGTCGACCAGTCATGCCAGAGTCGACCGGTCATGCCAGAGTCGACCGGTCATACCAGAATCGACCGGTCATGCCAGAGCCGACCGGTCATGCCAGAGTCGACCGGGCATGCCAGAGTCGACCGGTCATGCCAGAGTCGACCAGTCATGCCAGAGTCGACCGGTCATGCCAGAGTCGACCGGTCATGCCAGAGTCGACCGGTCATGCCAGAGTCGATTAAGCTGGCAAAGAAGATTCACCGCAGTCGAGAGCTTTTACGGCGATGATAACGGGAAGTCGTAGTATTGTGTTGCGGTTTTTAGCTTTGGTTTCTCTGCCGCAGCTTAGAGACCTCTTGCTGAAGTATTCAGTCGAAGTTTTTTTTAATCGCGGAAATATGTATGCATTAAAGGGCTTACAAAAGCTCACCTTTAACATGGGGCTATGAACTGAGATAGCAGATTTGTAGAGCAGATCGAAAAACGGGTTGTGGTGAAAGAATTGCCTCGCTACGCTAAGTAATTTCGACACAGGACTAGTGGGCCTCTTTTAGAAGAAGAAGTTTCGGGCGCCCGAAACTTGTTTCTGGTCCTCACAACGGTTGTTTACGGTCGTTATTGTGGTGCAATAGTTTCCATATCCAAGCTCTACCAGGGCCCCCTCTAACATGTTAACTGGGGGGCCGCACAGCCCCCCCCCCCCCCCCCCAGTGAAGCAGCCACCCACCAGTCGAGCTGAAATCGGGTCACTGGGGGGGGGGGGGGAGAGGGTAATTGTCATCGTGTCTGTATAAAAACGACATACTCGAATCGGCGAAAGAAAGAAAACTTCAATTGACGCAGATCTAAAGGAAAAGAACGGTTAACAAGTGAATAAGACTCGATGGTAATTTGTTAAGAAATACCACTTCAGTTTTAGTACGGAGAATACCTATTCTGACTGGTGTTCTGACAATATAAGCAATTTCACGATCTCATCCCATCTCCAGACAGTTACGCGGCATGTTTGGTAGGCGGCGCCGGGCAGTGATTTGTGATGCTGGACTGATAGCTGGCATTTTTCGACATTCGGTTCGACCATTGACGACGGATTGTAGTTTCGGGGGGGGGGGGGGGCAAAGCAATCTAGGCGTCAGGGCCTTTTTTTCAATGCCTATTTTAACATGTTAACTGGGGGTGGGGGTGGGGGAGGGTGGGGGGGGGCAGGAAATGCCCCCGAGTGAGCCGTTTGCCCCCCCCCCCCCAGTCAAGACATTTTCGGGGTCATGCCCCAAAAATGATTGAAATTCGATCGAAACTTACGCATTTACTGATATGAAATACAATTGTAACACCTTGTATAAGGGAAAGTTGATTTAACTCAGTCCTTAACCCGCGCGGCGCTGGGGGGTAAATTTTACCCCCCCTCCCGGATTTTCTCCATAACTTTAAAATTATGACAGATATCGAAGTGAAACTTGTGGTACCTTATGGTGCATCAATTCTACATCTTGTGTTATAATTTTGTTGAAATTCGTGCAAATTTTGAGGAGATAATGACGTTTTTGTGACGTCATGTCATGTCATTTTTGGTGAAAAAACGTTTAATGTTTGACAAATCGTAGAAAATAGCGTGTTGATGAAAATCGCAAATAAAAGGCGTCAAAAGAAATACAATAACATTGTCTTTAAGATGGCTATCTCAAATGTTAAATTTTTTGGCTTTTTGACCCCCAAAAATGCAAAAAACTTATTTTTTTGGGAAGAATTTCCACAAAAGTTTTTTTTTGAAAATTTTCAAAAAACCGGAAGATATATTAGAGAGCCGAGTATGAACGATGTTCAAACAAAATTTCAAAGCAATTTCTTTATTTTTGACTGACTTATGGCTCTCTAAGAATAAGTAACTCATGACGTCATTTTTTAATTGCGTTTTTTGGCTTTTACTGACCAGATACAGACAAATAAATGCCACCACTGTATTTCGAAGACAAAACTAGTCTAGAAACATGCAATGTTTATTTAGATTAATCAATTTCAAATTTTGACCTTATTTGTGACCTGACCTTGACCTGAGGGCGATTATATGGTGTCAGGCTGTGAAAATGGCTGCTTCTATCGAATTATACGTGTAAAATAACCCATACAACATGTGTCGCATGGCTTTCGTAGACCTGTGACCTTTTGTGACCTGACCTTGACCTTGACCTTTGCTTAAAATTTCACGTTTACTTATGCAGTAGATGCATTATACATTTGGGAGCACTTTGTGAGATAATAGTTTCAATATAAGGCTTTGGATGGAAAGTATAGCCCCAAAACCCAAATACTTAAATTTTGACACTTACCTGACCGTGACCTAACATGTGACCTTATTTTAAGAATTTAGGGTATGCGTTAGATTATTCTCACTGAGAGCTTTCGATCACCACCTTGCGCGTCTCGCTTTGGTTATTGGTTCGGAAGATAGGAGGGGGGGGGGGGTGGGTGGGTAAAATTTACCCCCCAGCACCGGGCGTTCGGATGGAGACCCCAGCACTGCGCGGGTTAATGTACACATTAGCGAAATCCGAGGATTTGTTTCATGTGTAAAACTTTTGTTATCTGCACCCAAAACCAACTTTTGACCGTTTTTGATCCGACAGTGGCATCTCAGGCCTGGCAAGGGCGCTCTCAATTCAATTTTGAGATGTCGAATAAATCACCACAGACCTTCCCCTGCCTGTCAATCAACTATCTCTGCTTTGGTATTTTTTGGTTATATAAAGTTCAGAAACATAGAAACAATTCATTAACAAATATAAGCTATGAGGACTTCAAAACCCTTAATATATATGATGGTGACTTGCACGGTGAATGTGCGTAAAGGACTTGAAGTCGTGTCTTTAAAACTAACCGGCTTATGACTTCCAAATACAAAATGAGTCACTTTTTGGGCTATTAAGTATGCTTTGCCTATGCCATTTATTTGCAATGTTCTATGATAATAGCATTCGTTGCGTATCGATGAGACAAACACAATGGTGAACTCTGTTTTACTATATAATGTTTCTATCAAAAGTTATTCCTTCAAAATAATTCGGCGTTTTTGAGAATGTTTCAAATTTAATGGATTATCCTGACGTAACTATTGACCTGAGGTAAATTCTGATGCAACTGTATTGACAGAAAATTCGACTAACTTTCGAACCTTTTTACGGCGCGTCGCTAACTCTTTTAGTTATCGAGATATAGACGGTTTTAGCAATGGCACTCATATATTTCCGAAATTTGACCCTTGGTGACCTCTGGTGACCTCATTATTGACTTGAACCCTAAAGGACCGATACACTTGCGATAGAGCTTGTCTCGGGCTATCTAACAGCGTTTTTCACTTGTCGTTTCGTTGCGTGTTTTTTAGATCTGGGAGGGTGGGGGGGGGGGAGAAAATCCCCCCGGCAGTTGGTGGTTGGTGCGAACCCCCGTAAGTGCTTGGGACGCGGGTTAAGGCATTCCGCGCCAATCTTCTGTTATCCACATATCTCCATATGACTTAGGATCAGATAAAATTATTGCAATACATCATGTTACATAAAATTATTGTCCTGTTCGTGAAACATATTGTATAATAAAAAAAAATACAGCACGATTTGGGAGATAGCTGCCCATCATCGAAAAACCTGCGTGCCAACCCCACCCCCCCTCCCAGTGAAAATCCCTTACAGGAGGCCCTGAGCTCTACTATATGCATGACGTCATAATTGTCATGAAGTTTGTTATGGTCATGAAGGAGAAAAGAGAAACATGCCCATTTTTCGACGGATATCCATCTATCGTCCAAACAAATGCCATATTCGTCTTGTCAGCTCGAAATACACCGTGTAGCGAAATTTAAAGACAACTTTCCAGGTGACCCTGGAAAGTTGAGTTTTTTAAAGGGAAATATTCACTTTTTTCCACACAAACGGAGTTATTACTTGAAATCGGTAGACGAGACCAAAATATATTGTAAATTTATCACATTTTGCATATAACAATTCCTACCGAGAGATATTTAAAGTTAAGGTTGATAAGCGATCTACGTTTATACGTTATCGTTATACGATCTACGTTAAGGTTCATAAGCGACCAGTACTTGCAAATACTTGGTAACAAATTTCCAATTCCGGGCTTGCCCCGTATTGTTTTTTTGACCACATTGTATGGCAAATATGTCTTGTACTCTGTATATTGTGATTATGTGCCCTAATATTCTTATCAATCAACAAACATTGCATGATAGGGTACCAAATTAGCAGTTAACTTGGGCACGATACGACGGCCTAGTTAGTGGTTGCGACCCTCAATGTGTGCAAATTGGTTCATTTGTTGTCAACATTAGGCGTTTTGTATAGTTTTGTCTCTGGCTGTATACAACACTATGCTTTAAATTATCATGAACAAAAATAATTTAGGGGGAAAAAATCACCAAAAAATGAAAGAAAAAAAACTAGCAATGAAATCGGAAGTTCACTTGGGCACGCAACGGCGACCTAATTAGTTTCGGTGATTTGTTTCAGGGACCAATCAGAGACGTTATCAAAAGAAAGAAAAACGCCAGATTTGTCGCGCTTCCAAATAGTGAAGGGAAAACACCGATCGTAAACTCCGTAAGAAGTATATGTACCTGTTTGTTAAATTTGAAGAAAAAAAGCGAAATAGAAAAAGTTGTGATTTCATTTTTAAATTGAGACTTGATCAATTTGATACCATACACGATGCATAAGATAATGCAGGAAAGTAGATAAAAAGGTGAATATTTCCCTTTAAGCATCCCCATACACTACAGCTTCTTTTCGTTATCTGCCGAGTCGCTTAGTTTGACAGTCGTCTAAGGCTAGGAATACTACTTTGCCCATATGACCCAGTTCTCGGTGTCCGTCCTAATGTCATCCCATACAAACCGTGCGAAGCTGAAACAGTTGTACTGCGCAGCATGGCCGAGTCTCCGCCGACTATGATGACGTCACTTTGACGTCACGACTGGGCCGTCCTAGCTGGAAAATACCGAACATTGTTGGGCTGTTATTGATTGCGAAGGCGGCATTCCCATGTCCAGCCTTATACTTGGATGTTTTCTTGGCAAAGATGCGGAATGTGATTGAGTTCGACTGCTTTTTGCTGCGTTCGGGACTCTTAGCTGCGAGTCAACTAAGTCAACTCTTAGCGTGGCAGGTCGCTATATCGTTGATCGATGCGCCTTCAGCAAACGATAAAAATAGATAAATTTGAGGTGGAAATTTGAGAAGCATCATTCAATCAATTAACGAGAGATTTATTCGCGCTTCTCTGCTCGTGTCTTGAGAACCTTGCGAATTAATATATATTAGTAACAAGGGCGTAGGGAGGATTTCGCCCAGGGGGAGGGCAAATGGGATCAGAGGGGCCCTCGTAGCCAAGGGGGCCCTCATAATTAAAACAGCACAGAATGTTGTATGTTGTAAAACAACGACAAATCAGTTTTGGAAAACGAAAAAAAAGGATTTTATTTTTTATTTTTGCGAGTCAAAAACTAAAAATTTCGAAAATCCGAGATAGCTATTTTGAATATAATGTCATTTTCTTTCTTTCGGCAATTTGCTTCAAAACTCGACTTTCTACGATTGTTCAAACATTTATTGTTTTTCCACCAAAAATGACATGACATGACGTGATTAAAACGCTATTATCTCCCAAAGTACTCCACAATTTGCATATAAATATTGTGATAAGACGTAGAATTTATGCAGCATAATGTACTGAAAGATTTACGTCGGTATCTATCATTGTTTTCAAGTTATTCAACTTGATATTCTGAAGTTCGCTGATGATCAGGGCACTTACTCAGGCTAGCGGTAGCTACTGCGAGCCACATCTCCTTATGTGATTAGTCATGCTTTAATTTATATATCCTTTTTACTTTTAGGTCTTTTGCCTCCACCAGCGCTACATTTAATTTAATTTTTACTTTTACCAGCGCTTTTAATGGCTAATTTATGCTGTTGTTTTTAAGGTACAGTGTGGTGTTGTGTTTTTGCTTTTTGTACTGTGCGGGCCTGTGTTTCGTGTGGACTCGCGTTATCTGTGAATGTTTTAATGTATCCTAGTCTGACTGCAACCGTAACAGGGCTCTGTGCCTGTGGTTGTTTTGCTGCAATACAATACAATTCAGAAAATCCGGGAGTGGGGGGGGGGGGGGGGGGGGGGGAGATTCTGCCACCTCCAGCGTGGCGCAGGTTAATGAAAATATGATCCTGAATCTTCTTCAATTCGGATTCAGGGAACAACACAGTACGTACATGCCAATTGTACACATGTACGATGAAGTTACAAAATCTGTACAAAATAATGAAATAACATGCTCATTATACATTGATTTACAGAAAGCTTTGGATATAGTTTGCTTAGCAATTCTCTTAAAAAAAATACACCGCATTTTGATACGAGGGGTTTCTACAACACGATGGTCATATATTAACCCTCGCCCTACGGGGGGGCCTGACAGGCCCCCCCTGAGGTTTTCTTGAATAACCTTTTACACATGCGTTGCATCTTGCTGCAATTTTTAGTAGCTGAGTTTACAACAATTATACGTATGCTGTAAAAATTTAATTGAAATTAGTTAAGTGGTTTGGGAGTTGATCATATTTTGATGACGTCAGGTTGGTAAAAAAATGAAAAATATTTGAAAAATCGTAGAAAACAGAGTTGTGAAGCAAACTACAAACTCAATTCACCAAAGACACAAAATGTCATTCTCTTTAAAATGGCAATCTTGGAGTTGCAAAATAATGTGTTTTGGACCCTAAAATGAAAATAAAATGATTTTTTGGGGGAAAAATCCCCACAAAATCACATTTTTGAAAGATGTTAGAAAAACCGGAATATATGTGAGAGAACTGAGTATGTAAAATACCCATACCAAATTTCAAAGCAATATCTTCATTTTTGACTGAGTGATGGCTCCCTAAGTGTAAGAAACTGATGACCATCATTTTTACAAATAGTTTTTTAAACTTTTTTGACAAGATACGAACAAATAATTACTTTTTTTTTGTATTTCTGAACCAAAACTGGTCTAGGAACATGCCTTTTTATTTACATTTATCAATTTCAAATTTGGAGGTTTTCTGAAGTGCAAAATCGCTGTTCTGGACGTGGTAAATCCGAGGTCATTCACTTGACCTGGAAGGTCACCCGTTCACCTGAAACCTAAAAATCGCATACTGTTAGATTCCTCTCATGACAGGCAACATTCTGGTTCTTACCGCATTGCTCTAAGTTGCTTGGTTTGGAAGTTAACAGGGGGGGGGCCTGTCAGGCCCCCCGTAGGGCGAAGGTGAAAAAAGCTCCCGTAGGGCGAGGGTTAATAAGACGCATACAACAGCAATAATAGATGAAGTTGAATCTAAGAAACAAATGATTAAAATTGGCATCCCACAGGGTTCAATTTGAGGCCCTCTTTTATTCATTCTCTATATTAATGACATCAGCAATACAACAGACATAGGTACCTTCACTGGCGGATCCAGGCGCATTTGCCCCTGATGCCCCCCCCCCCCTTCCCCACAGGAATCGGGGGGGGGGGGGGGGTGCTGGGACACTCTGCAGATATACAGGGCCCCTAAAGCATGGAAGAGGGCCCTCTACAGGTCGGCAGGACCTTCTACAGATTGTCAGGGCGAGCTACAGGTCGGCAGGGTCCTTTAAAGGCCGGCAGAGGGTCCTCTCCAGATAGGCAGGGACACTCTACAGATCGGCAGGTCCCTATAAAAGCCGACAGAGGGCCCTCTTCAACCGGAAGGGCCCTCTAAATGTCAATAGTGAGCCCTCTGCAGATCGGCAGGGCCCTTTACAAGCTGGTAGAGGGCCCTATCCACACTGGCTGGGCCCCTTTCTACGTATTTACATATACATGCCTTTAACAGACTAAGCAAGTGCTGTTATTTATCCGTGTTACGATTTTTTTTGGTTCGTGGGCGTTCTTTTATGCGACGTAAGGCGTTTTGCGGGCGCCTGACACCATACAAAAACACTGGGGCCTTCGGCCCCAGGGGGCCCTCGCTCGGTCGCCAGAGGGGCCCACCTGGGCTCCAAGGAGGGGGGGGGGGGGGGGGGGCATGGGCCCTTGGCCCCCCTTGCCTACGCCCTTGATTAGTAATTCTATCATTATTTCCCCGTAACTATATGGTACAATTCGCTAAAAATAAACAAGCGCTATTTTAAGGAAAATTATCTAACCGCATGGTTTCCTGCAGTAATGATGTCTCAAAAAGGGCGAACGCAACTACCGCAGGACTTGAGCAACGCTGATCTGTACAAAGGCGGTCTCATATTGGCATAGTTTTGGCCTGGCATATTCTCCCAAACAAATTGCAAAACAGTATGAACGACCGCAAATCCTCGATAGTGGAATACAGGGCCCCCTAAAGGACAGTTCCCATGTAAATGTGTATTTAAAACGTTCTTGGTAATATGCTTCTGCTGAGTAGCATTGCACGTATCTATGTAGACACACAAGCTACGCTGGAATTTTCCGTCTGTGATATCCAGACAATATATAGGTTCTCGTCAATGTTTGCTATATGAGGAAATCTGGATGTTTTGTTTAGTTTTTGACATAACCGGTCTCTCGCGTCCGATCGTTTCTCTCATGGGTATCGGCTAACAGACACAGACACTGACACTGACACTGACACTGACACCGACACCGACACCGACACCGACACCGACACCGACACCGACACCGACACCGACACCGACACCGACACCGACACTGACACTGACACTGACACTGACACTGACACTGACACTGACACTGACACTGACACTGACACTGACACTGACACTGACACTGACACTGACACTGACACTGACACTGACACTGACACTGACACTGACACTGACACTGACACTGACACCGACACCGACACCGACACCGACACCGACACCGACACCGACACCGACACTTGACACCGCAACTGACACTGACACTGACACTGACACACCGCAACTGACACTGACACTGACACTGACACTGACACTGAATTCAATGCCACTGAGCAAGTATGCATGTTTATAACATGGGAAACCACATGAGCAGGGAATTTCCGGCGTCGTGCAGAGAGCGGCCCGACACCACGCAGCTGACAATATCTCTGTCACCATATATAATGATTCCATATATAATGAACTTATACGTCTTCCCTTGGATCATGCTGGTTGTCATCTCTTTGCCCACTCCTGTTACTCAGTCATGGCTTTTAAGAACATGACCACGGTCGCATCATATATTTATATTATATAGACAATGTATAGTGTTGGCATGAGCTTGAAAGTGCAGCCGAGATTGCTTTGGCGGCATTGAGATCCTTCTATGCAGCTTATCCAATCTGACAAATAGAAGTTATTAGAAGATGAAATCGAGCTTTTAGTTAAATTAACTGCACGACTTTTGCTCATAACATAACTACGAGTGTATACAATTGAATAAAGGTTATTGCTGTATTCAACAATATCCTTTGCTTTAACCTTTCCCTTACATGCAGTTATTTTTGTTTTTTATCTGAAGAAAAAAAACAAACGCCGCCAAGGTCCACTCATTACATTAGTGCATCACATCCAGTTTGGTTATATATATATATATATATATATATATATATATATATATATATATATATATATATATATACAAAACAAGACATGCACATTTGTACATTTGTAAGACATTCAACAAGACATTTTGTGCCGACCTCATTAAATCCCAGTTCAGACTCTATATGCAGTCCAGCGGCACTGACAAGAGTGGAAAATCCCAACGCACTCCTCTCTCCCTCCCAGCTGGTTTTTCTGTGACGATGGATGCAGCTTGAGAATCATAACAATGACGCAATGTGTACTGGCATGCGCACACTATAAACCCATAACTACCCCAAGCAGTGACTCAGTTGACTCCGGGCACCGGGCTGCATAGCAGAGTCACGGTGGCCACGCCTACCGACTTCCTAGCAATGCATACCACGCTGCTGGGCCTGCTGATCTCAGCCGCGCTGCTGGCCGGCTGCGCCGCTCAGCAGCCTGCTGAGCCTGCTGACTGCGACCTCAGCGACCCAGACGGGCTGAGCGGCTGCATCAAGCAGCTGCTGATTGACTCGCGAGACAAGGTACGCTGGGAGGCGGACCCTCTCTCTCTCCCGGATCAGCAGTACGGTGACCTTCGGACCTGGGACGTCATAGTCATCGACCTGTCTCACTACAAAGTCGACAACGTCTCCGTCGTGTTCTCCGGAAAGCGAGCGATCGCAGTGAGGGCCGTCATTCGATGGCCAGAAATCACAGCCGCTCTCTCAGCGCAACTCCGCAAGTGCAAGCGTTTCGTCTTTCAACTATGCGCCTCAGCCAGCGCTCGACCTCACCTCTACCTGAAGGACATGGTGGGTGTGGTTACGACTACTCTCAAGGTCGACTCCACCCCCAGAGGTCAGCTGATTGTGCTTCCCAGCGACACTGCAGTGACCTGGAAGCTGGGCAGTCTCGGGGTGAAGGTTAACCTGCGGGGCAGTCTCGGGGTGAAGGTTAACCTGCGCAGGCTCGTCGGAGCGGCGAATAACATTATTGGAGACCCGGCGAGTAGGATCGCGGCGGAACTGACCAACAGCTGGTGGAAGAATAACAGGGGCAAGGTGGAGAAGAAAGTAAGTGAGGTGATGGAAAAGTTGGTCAAAAGGGAGATTTCGGTGGATTTGCAAAAGCGGTTTAATTTGTGAGTTTCTTGATATGTACAATCGTCTTTCACCTGTGCACTTGTTTTAAAATATGCATTGTTATACGTGATGAACAACGGGTTGTAATATAAACCTATGTTAAATGATGTGTGATGCAATGCCTGTTTTTTCCTCTCCAGTTTTAAGTGGTAGATAAGCCCAAGGCCATAGATACTAGGTACCACCGTCCGGCGATTTTAGCTAAGCGTGACGTCATAGAGGTTCGTATACAAATTATCGTAAAAAATGAAATCGATGGCACGTGATTCAACTTAACCATGTCCTCCAGGCGCAAATAAGCAAGCCTTTCCAACTTGCTGTGATACCAACACGCACATCAACACATTGAATTCAGTTCAGTGGAATATAGTAAAACTAATACATATATGATGAAGGGGATGATAACTATGATGATGATGATGATGTGATGATTCATATTTAATTAAGGGTCAACAAAAAACATACGATGAACAAGAACAACAAACACATACGATATATATTAATCACGTATTTGATCAGAGACAAGCTCCTTATCTCAAGATCGTTTGTGCATGCCAGGGGTGAAACCAAGGAGTGGACCATTGGGGCTTTGCCCCAAAAACGACTGAAATCGGCCGGAAGGCGGAAGTCTAGAAAAAGTCGCGTTCATGGTTTTAGTTTAAACACCAGCAGTTGGGGGAGGGGTCTAAGAGCTGATGGTAATAATTGGTGCTTAAGGATGCCGTGTGCGTGCCTGCGCGGCGTACGTGCGTGCGTGCGCACGCACACACGCACGCACGCACGCACGCACGCACGCACGCACGCACGCACGCACGCACGCTATTTGCAACGAGCCCGAGCATTACACAGATAGCGAATGTATGATCGATAAATATTTGTCAAAAAACATAAAAGCCGAGGAGCGTTCACCCAATCATCATCCAACATGGCATTTCACCGCACACATCGCCAGCAGTGGCACCACAAGACCGAGTCATCCCATCACCGTATACATATCACCAGCAGTGGCACCACAAGACCGAGTCCTCCCACCACCGCACACATATATCACCATATCACGCCCCTTCACTTCTTTTTTCTTCTTCTTCAATAATCCCTTCCGAGACTCCACCACCTTCTCCAGTCACCAGTTCTTCGAGAGGGTTCAGGATCTTGATTTTTGGTTCTGGCTCCAGACTTTCCCTGAAATATGAAGATTGATGATGATAAGTGACTTGCGGCAATTAGGGCTTTATACCGTACAACAATATAATATAAAGTTAGGTAATATAATAATTTAATGTCACATTATGAACGTTTACCAACAGTATCAAACAGTGGATATGTTGACATTGTCACGACAACGAGTAACACATGCTAACACTTATATTCGCTGAATGATTGTGGCTACCAGAGACGTAGCCAAGGGGTAGGGGGGGGGGATGGGGCCAGGCCATGCCTCCCCCACCCCACCACCACCACCCTAAGCAAAAGAGCGAGAGCGAGAGCGAGAGCGAGAGAGAAAGAGAGAGAGCGAGAGAGAAAGAGAAAGAGAGAGAAAGAGAGAGAAAGAGAGAGAGAAAGAGAGAAGGGGATGATAACTATGATGATGATGATGATGTGATGATTCATATTTAATTAAGGGTCAACAAAAAACATACGATGAACAAGAACAACAAACACATACGATATATATTAATCACGTATTTGATCAGAGACAAGCTCCTTATCTCAAGATCGTTTGTGCATGCCAGGGGTGAAACCAAGGAGTGGACCATTGGGGCTTTGCCCCAAAAACGACTGAAATCGGCCGGAAGGCGGAAGTCTAGAAAAAGTCGCGTTCATGGTTTTAGTTTAAACACCAGCAGTTGGGGGAGGGGTCTAAGAGCTGATGGTAATAATTGGTGCTTAAGGATGCCGTGTGCGTGCCTGCGCGGCGTACGTGCGTGCGTGCGCACGCACACACGCACGCACGCACGCACGCACGCACGCACGCACGCACGCACGCTATTTGCAACGAGCCCGAGCATTACACAGATAGCGAATGTATGATCGATAAATATTTGTCAAAAAACATAAAAGCCGAGGAGCGTTCACCCAATCATCATCCAACATGGCATTTCACCGCACACATCGCCAGCAGTGGCACCACAAGACCGAGTCATCCCATCACCGTATACATATCACCAGCAGTGGCACCACAAGACCGAGTCCTCCCACCACCGCACACATATATCACCATATCACGCCCCTTCACTTCTTTTTTCTTCTTCTTCAATAATCCCTTCCGAGACTCCACCACCTTCTCCAGTCACCAGTTCTTCGAGAGGGTTCAGGATCTTGATTTTTGGTTCTGGCTCCAGACTTTCCCTGAAATATGAAGATTGATGATGATAAGTGACTTGCGGCAATTAGGGCTTTATACCGTACAACAATATAATATAAAGTTAGGTAATATAATAATTTAATGTCACATTATGAACGTTTACCAACAGTATCAAACAGTGGATATGTTGACATTGTCACGACAACGAGTAACACATGCTAACACTTATATTCGCTGAATGATTGTGGCTACCAGAGACGTAGCCAAGGGGTAGGGGGGGGGGGGATGGGGCCAGGCCATGCCTCCCCCCACCCCACCACCACCACCCTAAGCAAAAGAGCGAGAGCGAGAGCGAGAGCGAGAGCGAGAGAGAAAGAGAGAGAGCGAGAGAGAGAAAGAGAGAGAGAAAGAGAGAAAGAGAGAGAGAAAGAGAGAAAGAGAGAGAGAAAGAGAGAAAGAGAGAAAGAGAGAAAGAGAGAGAGAAAGAAAGAGAGAAAGAAAGAGAGAGAGAAAGAGAGAAAGAGAGAAAGAGAGAGAGAAA